>PVIY010003907.1:0-107955 GCA_004026745.1 Myrmecophaga tridactyla | reverse complement strand
GGCTCTGCCACTTGCTAGATTTCTGCTGCGGGCTAGATGCTAAATGTCTGTAGGCCTTGGTGTAACAATTATATGTACTTCATTGGTCAATTCATTGGTCACTAATGTAAATATAATGCTTAGCATAGTATTTAGCACATGCATTCTCAGTAAATGGTAGCTATTATTGTTGTTGTTATTTTTATTGTGATATGCAGGTATATTGTAAATTTCATGAGGTCAGACATCATATTCCCAGTAATAAATAGGATATAGAGCCTGACTCAATGTACATGCTCAATAAATATGTGTTGAATTGAATTGAACTATATTCTAATAATTATTTCTTAAATTGTTGCCATGTGAATTTCATTCCATATTTCAAATAACAAACTTTAAATTGACTTTTTGGTGTCTAATTTATAAATAAGTTACTGATTATGCTACTTTCACATATATTTCTCAATATTCTCAGAGAAAATCAGTATATGATTGAAAAGTAATTCAGATATCCACATATGCATACATGTCTTCAATCACACACATATTATTTTGGATGAATGGATGATACCAAGAATATAAATTAAATGCTCCATTTTAGGAATATTCAATAACATTAAAAATAAAAAATTAAGAATGGATAAAGGGGCGATGCCATAGTGGCTAGGCAGATAGAATTCTCACGTGCCATGCCAGAGACTAGGTTCGATTCCCGGTGCCTGCCCATACAAAAAAAAAAAGAGTTGGAAAAGAATGGATGAAAAGAAATACTTCTCAGAATAGAGTCAAATCAGTCTCTGGAACTAGTTCCCAAGGGAAATTATCAAAGCAAATAGCTTACTATGATTTCCAAAAAGGATTAGGTATAATGAGGCAAAATTTTCAAAGTGATTTGCAAATTTATGCCTATGAATTTTCAAGAGAAAATGGGATTTGCGCATGGAAATGTGCACTCTGGCATGCAGTGAAACCAGAAGCGAGAAATTACAAGTTCATCTGAAAAGTTAAGCTGATTTTGCTTCTGTACATCGACTTCAATTAGTTAATTACTCTACATTTGGCCTTGAAAATAGGTTAAGGTGTTTATACCCAGAAATGAAAAAAATGCCATTGGTTCATAACCAAAGAAACAGAAACCTCAAATAACCAGAACAGAGTCCAATCTTTCTATTTTGGGGAAAATACAAACAATGGCAAACAAAGAAACCAGTGGCAGGACACTGTTCACAAAGGAACATTCGCGTCAGGGCAGACGGGCCAATGCCCAGTTTCCTCTCCAGGACAATAGGCTCCACAGGGATGCTTGGTAACCATGGCAATGGCAGGAATAACTGCATTATTGGGTGCTTGATATACACTGGGAATTGCATTATCCATTTTACATACATGATCTTATTAATCTTTAAAACCTTAAGAGACAAATCTTGATCTTTCCTTTAACCAGATGAAGAAGCTGAAATTTAAAGAAATGAAATTATCCAATGTCACGCAGCTAGCAGAGAAAAAGCCAGAATAAAATCTACAGAGGTCTGACCTCAAAGACTGCACTTTATGATTCTGGAGACTTAGATGAGCAGTCATCAAGGAGATTATCTTTTAGTAGAGTTTATTGCTAAGTATTTCCTTTTACATTGTTTTTGAGAAAGAAAAGATTCTAGTATTCTATCTTGATAAGGCAATATATGAACTTTTAAAATAAATGTGGATTTAATATACAATGATCATGGAAATACCTTACCATCTGCACACCTCAATATAAGATTTGTTTTGGAATCTGAACCTCTCCCACATGAACATGTTGGCCATTCTCCCGCCAGTATATACTTCCATGTTTGCCAGCACTGACAGAAGAGGAGGGGTCAGAGAAGTGACCTGAGGGTGTGGGCTTTGTGATTCTTGGCACTGATGATTGACTTCTCTGTTATTACTGTTAAATTTTCAGAAGGAAAATAAAACATTGTTTGCCAAAATTGACATTTTTTCCTTTCATTGTGAAGTTCTTATTTGCACTAAGGAACTAAGTGGAAAATTAGTTATAGCAACTATGAGCGCATCTGCCTATCTGTCAGATGCTTTACATATACTATCTCAGATCCCCACAAGAACTTCAAGCCCACATTTTAATATCTTCATTTTATAAATATGGAGATATTTCAACTTAAGTAATTTGCTTAAATACATGCAGCTGGGGGGTGGTGTGGTTTCTAAGCTGAAAATCTAACCAGGTCCTTGGGACTTCAAAGCCAAATGTCTAATATCATACAGAACAGCTTCTTAAGTACCAACCACTCATGATGTTCTGATTCTAAACTGAAAATATGTATAGTTCTGACAGATGAGAACAGCCATGTTCTGTGGTTGCTTTCGAATTATGTATTTCTCCAAATGCAAGATAACTCCTTCATACTGCATTAACTAATGAAGACAAATATGGATGAAAATAATTTCCTGACTCTTGTCAGCAATAGTCGCAAAGTGATATTTTTCGGCTTTGTTTTGATTAGTGCTATCTTCAGTCATTCAAAGATTTGAAATCAAGATTTCAATGAATTCTCTCCATTTATTGATATAAACCAGCATTGATGTTTTCTGTACAAATCAGCTCAAATGTGGCATATGGTGTTTCTCATAAGATAGAATGTATTTTAACCTAGGAATAAGGAAAAATGGGTTGTTTTTCCTTCAGTTTTATGCATTTACATTAAATATCATTTATATCTCTTTTCAATGAAATATTGAAAGTAAAATCTGCACATCCACATGCTGCTACTAAATTACTGAAAACTAGTCAGTACAAGATAAGACTTCTTCAAAAATATTGGTGCTCTTGCAAATATCTGATGGTTCTTTTTCATTAAAGGGAATTGTATTTAGATTCTGTGAATTTATTTACTTAAGCCTATCATCATTTCTTGAGGAATAAGTTAATAGGAACCTACTGATAGTAGATCAAAAATGTTATTTCCAACATCAGGTTTTATTAATTTTTCTTCTGAGAACATAAAATGACAGTGTATATATTCAATATCTTTAAAAAGGGAGTCATATCAATCAGTGGAGGCCTGGGTCTAAAATAGTTGCTCTCCAAAGGATTATAATACTAAATCTCTTACAAGGCAATATTTTAACTTCTAAAAATATTCCATAAAGGTTACTTTCTAATTAGGGTAAGTATTATTGAAATTCTCATTTTAAATTAGTTTCAGTCAAATATTCTGGAAAAAAAATTCATAATTTTAATCTATTTGTATTTGCCTTCACATAATTACCACTATGGATAATTTTAGTTACATATTTTTCATTGTCTTGAAAATAGTTTCAAACGTCCAATATCTTTTCAGAGGAAATATGTTTAATGAAAAAAATCATAACAGGCATAATATTTATTGCTGAAAGTTGTTAAGAACTTTGAATTAATTATTTCAACAAAGTTTAAAAATGTAAAACTTCATTATTTTGGAAGACAGAGTTCATCAATCCCAAGACATATGTGAATGATTTATTTAAATGTTTAGAAGTCATAAGTCTAAGCAATAACTTTAAGCAATCTGTATGTGTTTGCTGGTCATGTTTATTTTAGCATAGAAGTTGCACAAATGGATGGGAAGAATAAAGCCCAATGTTAAATATAAAGCACTCAAAATGTATAAAAAATATATGTTTAGTTTTCTGTCTGCCAAAGTAAATGTTATGCAATGGGTTGTCTTAAGCAATGGAAATTCATTGGCTCATGGTTTTGATGTTAAGAGAAGTTCAAAATCAGAGTGATCAAGGCAATACTTTGTCCCAGAAGACTGTGACGCACTGGGGCTGGCTACTGGTGTTCCTTAGTCCTGGGCTTTTCTCAATGCATATGGAAAGCTTTCCTGGCTTCTCAATTCTGTTCACTTCCAGGTTCTGATTGCTCACTGTGGTTTCTTTCTGTTTGTGGCCTTCCCTACAAGGCCTCCAGGAATAAGATTAAGACCTGTCTTGATTCATTTGGACCACGCTTCAATTGAAATAACCTTATCAAAAGTTTCTATTGACAAGGGTTAGATACCAGCAAGAATGGATTAAGTTTAAGGTCGTGTTTTTCTGTGGTACATAGCTCTAAGCCACTACAGTACCTATTGAGCTTTAAAAGGAGAACAGACTTCAGTTTTTATATTTGTTTTCAGGGTTCACTTAATGATTTTATGATTTAAATCCCAAGACCTTTTACCTGCCCAAGCTTGTTAGTAAACTTTATGATTTTTTAAGCTGTTGTTGATTGAATTGAGCAGGTATTTATTGTGCAGTAGCATTGAAAGATTGTAGAATACAAAATTTTCTTTAGCCTTTAACTTGGGTGGCTTTCCATTCTATTTCATACCAAAGTTCTCAATTTATAAATCTTTCAATATGAAAAATAATATTTAAAAACTAAAATTCCATTGCTTAAAATGTCTATGGAATTTTGAAGGACCCCAGACTATTAAAATTGATGACCAGTAACGTGGAGGAATGTGTAAAATAAAATAAATATAAGTATTCATTTAAAAAATAGATGAAAGATACTGTGATGGTTCAAAGCTATATGTACCCCAGGAAAACATGTTGTTAATTTAATCCATTTCTCTGGGTATGAACCCATTTTAAGCAGGACCTTTTGATGATGTCACTTCAGTTACAATGTGGCCAATCTGAATCAGGCTGGCAATTAATCCAATCACAGGAGTCCTGCATGAGTGGAACGAAAATCATACATAGAGAGAGAGCCAAGAAAGCAAGGAGCTGAAATTGAACCTGGAAGAGAAGGAAGAGATCAGATGCTGTCGTGTGCCTTGCCACGTAACAGAGGAACCAAGGATCATTGGCAGCCAGTCACAGAATGCCACAGTCTTTGGGGAGAAAACATCACCTTGGTGATGCCTTTATTTGGACGTTTTCCTGGCCTCAAAACCATGATCAAATAAGTTCTCATGATTTAACCTGGTATTTGCTTTAGCAGCCTTGGAAACTAAAACATATGTGAACTACGAATCCATACACACATACGCATTATACACAACTTAAAATAGCCAACATAGTTTCAAAAAGTTACTCTGATTTGCTCATAAATAAGGAAACACATACCAAAAATTGTTAGACCAATTGGGGAAAAAATAGAAAGTTTAATAGAGCAGTGTTGGTAAGTGGTGTAGAAATGAGAAACCTCAAAATGTTTGTTGAAATTGATACCGTTCTTTTGGATTTTTTTTTGGTGGTATCTAATAAAATATTAAATGTATTGTGGTAGTTAGATTCAGTTGTCAGCTTGGCCAGGTGAAGTGCCTAGTTCTGTTGCTGTGGATGTGAGCCAATGGTACATGAACCTCATCTGTTGCTCATTACATCTGCAGTCGACTAAGAGGCATGCCTGCTGCAATGAATGATGTTTGAGTTAATTGGCTGGTGCTTAAATGAGAAAGCTCAACGTAGCACAGCCCTAGTAGCTCAGCATACCTCATCTCAGCACTCACAGCTCAGTCCAGGCCTTTGGAGATGCAGAAAGAAAACACCCTGGGGAAAGTTGTTGGAACCCAGAGGCCTGGACAGAAGGCCAGCAGAGATCACCCTGAGCCTTCCCACGTAAGAAAGAACCTCAGATGAAAATTAGCTGCCTTTCCTCTGAAGAACTAATGAAATAAATCCCCTTTTATTGAAAGCCAATCTGTCTCTGGTGTGTTGCATTCTGGCAGCTAGCAAACTGGAATATGTATACATCTTTTGACTCAGCAATTTCATTCCAAAAAGCCATTCTATAAATGACTGACAAACATGCTCAATGTTTCATGTACAAGTAATTGTTGCTTGATAGTAATATTAAAATACTGAAATGACTTTGATGAATCTATGTATAATGATGTATGAAAAGTTATATAAGATATTTCATCAAATAGAAAAGCAAGGTATATAAAATAGAATGATTCAATTTCTACAATATGAATATTATTCATCTTTGTATATTTGTTTCCATATGAATTTAGTAAAGGTTATAACAATTCTTGAAATAAATATGAGAAAATTTAACATTTATGTCTGGAGAGTGGGACTACAGGGATTTTACAGGAGAGGACTTTGCTTTTCATTTTATACCTCTGTATTGCTTTGCTTTATTTTATTTTTAAATATAAGCATGAATTTGGAATATAAGAAAAATGATCAAATAATAATTAACAAAAAAATCATTTCCATCCATAAACTTTACCCCTACCTCCCTTATTAAAATCCTTCAATGATGTGGCAATGCCATCTGATCAATACCTTTAAAATCTTTTTTTTTTTTAAATTTGCATATGGGCAGGAGGCACCAGGGATCGAACTCCAGACCTCCAGCACGGCAGGTCGGAGCTCTGCCTGCTGAGCCACGGCAGCCGCCCTAAAATCATTTTTATGACAGGAATAACTGAATAGAAACTAAATGGGGTGATAGACAATGAATTGACAGTTATGAAATTAAAATAAAAATGGATAATATAAGAAAAAGTTTTATATCCCTTTCACACCCAAAAAGTAAAATGAAATAAAACAATAAGGGCTATTGTGGGAAAAGAGAGTTGGTATTTAGTCCCTTCACCAGAACAACCATTAAGCAGGAAGGAAATATCTGAAATATTTAAAAACTCCAGAGTCCAGAGTCCAGTGGGGAGGAAGACCACTAAATTGCTCACTCCGCTCAGAAGTTACTGGCTCCCATCCCCTCACTTGCAGCAGGCCTCATGGTGTCTGGCCCCTGGAATAGCTTGCTGGTACAAAGTGACACAGAAATCTACTTCTCCAACATCAGAGGTGGGCACAGGTTGATCACTGATCTTATCTTTTGATTAGTAAACTCGGATTACTGGGAACCAAGCTCTGAGGGCAACCAGTATCCCAACCCACCCAGGGCAAAGGCATTGGAGGAGATTTAAAGGTGCAGTTCATCCTCAGAGCTGCAGAGGACAGCTGAAGGTCTGCATTTCCTGGGCAGGTCATGAGAGCACAGCTTTGGAGAGTATAGATGAAGCTCCTGGCACCCTTTCTGACTCCTCACCACCCCCTCTCCAGGGCAGTTTGGAGACAAGTGGAACTCCCTTTTTTGGTCCCTGGACTTGTTCTGGCTGGGAAAAACTGACTTGGGAGCCCCCTTTTTCACATGACCCTCTCCCAGAATTTGCCTTCAGGCAAAGACAGCTTAAGAGGACTAAAGCAGTGTGAAATACAACAGAGATGGATGTGATGGCTTGAAGCAAAGGTTTATCTGCATTATGTCAGGCAGTGTAACGCCCAGGAGAGGGAGAGGGTCTATCTCCTGGGAAGCAGAGGGGCATTAAAACTCCTGTAAACTGAGAAACTCCTAAAGCCACTAGTAAGGACAAGCCCAGAAAAGGACATGGGCCTGGAAAAGACAGGGATGACCTTACACTTTGCATTTTCTTGGGTGGACTTTCCTAATAAGAGAGCTGGCATTCAAGAAAATCTGTTATTTTGCCAGCTGGTTACAAGCTCAAGAAACAAACATCTTAGGGAAGAAATCCTAGAGTAATATTTTTAATTATTAAAATATACAGTGTGCAACAAAAGTTTATAAGACAAACAAAGAAACAAGAATTGATGGCCTAGCCAAAGAGAGAGGATAAAAACCTAGAAAATACCATTGACGAAGACCAGGCTTGGACATACCAGACAAAGACTTAAAAATAATGATCTATAGTTATACTTGAAGATAGAAAATAAAATACAGAGAAGTAAATAAAGGATATCAGGAAAAAATGAATGAACAATATGAAAATCTCAAAAGAGGAAAAAAAAGTTTTAAATGGAACCAGACACAACTGCTAGAGTCAAAGATCCTAGTAAATGAAATGAAAAATTCCCAATAGGGTTTCAACAGCAGATTGGTGCTCACAGAAGAAAGAATCAGTAAGCTCAAAGACAGAAGAAATGAGTCAGGCCGAGGAGCAGAAGGCAAACAAAATTATAAAAAGAGAAAATTGCCTGAGACCTCTGGAACATCATCAAGGATACCAATTATGGGATTCCCAGAAAGGCAATAAAGAGGCAAAGGGGAAGAAGTAATATTCAAAGAAGTAAATAATAATAACAACAGTAAACTTCCCAAATTTAACCAAAGATGTGAATGGCCACAACCAAGAAGCACAGGTAACACAAACAGGATAAATCTGAACAAAAACATGCCCCTCCACATATTGATTAAACTGTTGAATGCAAGGACAAGGAGATAGTTGTGAAAGCTTCAAGAGAAAAGCAACACATTATGTACAAAGGAGTCTCAGTGAGAGTCAGTGCTGATTTCTCTTTTGAAAACATGGGGGCAAGAAGACAGTGGGGTGAAATATTTAAAGTGCTGAGAGAACACGTGTCAACCAAGAATTTTATGTCCAGTTAGCTTTTTCATTAAAAACTGAGGCAGAGATCAAGACATTCTCAGATAAAGAAAACCTGAGGGAATTCATCACACCTAGCCCTGCCCTACAGACGATGTTAAAGGCAGTTATGCTAAAAGAAAAGGATAATAGATAGTGGTTCTAAGGGTAATTTTGTGTATTATAAATGCCAAAATTATCAGATCATATTTTTTTGGTATATACCTCCACTTCTTACTTCATGCAGGTGCTAAAATGCAAATGAATCAAAAGCAATGATAAATCTATGGTTTTGAATATATGATGTTCAAAGTTATAATTTGTACCAAGTGCAAAAAAGGGATGGAGTATAAAATACATTTTGAATTAGAGACCTAACCTCAAAACTGGAAGAACTAGAAAAGGAAGAGCAAACTAATCCTAAAGTGTGCAAATGGCAGGAAATAACAAAGAGTAGAGTAGAGATAAATGAAATAGAAAATTAAAAAGCACAATATAAAATCAATAAAGTCAAAAGTTGGTTCTTTGAAAAGATTTAAAAAATGGAAGAAACTTCAGCTGGACTTAAAAAAAAAATGAATGGCCACAAATGACTAAAATCAGAAATGAAAGGGGAGACATTACTTTTGACTCCACTGAAATTAAAATAGACTATGAAGAGTATACTATGAACAACAATATGTCAATAGATTAGATAACCTAGATGAAATGTATAAATTCCTAGACCACAGAAAACCTATGTACTGAGTCGAAAAGGAAACAGAAGATCTCAACAATCCAATAACTAACGAAGAGATTGGATCAGTAATCAAAAACTTCCAAACAAAGAAAAGCCCAGATTCAGTTGGTTTTGCCAGACTTTCAAGAAGAGTAACACCAGTCCTGCTCGAAATCTTCCAAAAATTAAAGAGGAGGGAACATTCCCTAATTCATACCATAAGACCAACATCACACTCATAACAAAGCCAGATAAAGACAATGCGAGAATAGTAAGTGATAGACCAATATCCATTATGGATAAAGGTATAGACTCTTCAACATTATAGTTAGCAAACCAAATCCAATAGCATTCCAGAAGAATTATACCCCATTATCAAGTGGGATTGATTCCAGTTATGCCAGGAGGTTCGACATAAGAAAATCCATTAATGTAATACACCATATTAACAGAACGAAGAAAGAAAATGGTCAGCTCGACTGATGCAGAAAAAGCATTAGACAAAATCAAGAACTTCTTCTGCATAAAAATAGTTAGAAAATTAGGAATGGAAGGAAGTTTCCTGAACATGATAAAGGACATATATGAAAAACCCACAGGTAAAATCATACTCAATTGTGAAAGACTGAAAACTTTCCCCCAAGACCTGAAATAAGACATGGACACCACTGTCACCATTGTTACTCAGTGCTGCACAGGAAATTCTTGCTAGAGCAGTTACATCAGAAAAAGAAATAAAAACCATCCAAATTGCATAGAAAGAAGTAAAACTTTTCCAATTTGCAGATGACATGATCCTATATAGAGAAAATCCTGAAAAATCTACAAAAAAGTTCTTAAAGCTAAAAAATTAAGTTGGTAAAGTGTCAGGGTACAAATTAACATGCATAAATCATTAGTGTTTCTACACAGTAGCAATGAACAGTCATAAGACAAAATTAGGAAAAAAATCTGTTTACAACAGCATCTAAAAGAATTAAATATCTTGGAATAAATCTAACCAAATATGTAATGGAAGTTATGCACAGAAAACTACAAAGCATTGCTAAAAGAAATTTTAAAAGATCTAAATAAATTTAAGGAAATTACGTGTTCATGAATTAGGAAAACTAAATATTCTTAATATGTCAAGTCTACCAAAAGTGAATTACTGATTCAGCACAATCCCAGTCAAAATTCCAATACTCTTCTTTGCCAAAATGGAAAAGTCAATCATCAAATTCGTATGGAATCATTATATTGATATTTCTTTTAGTCTCCAGTATCTTAGACCAGCTAGAAGTAAAAATGTAAAATTGTTGAATTGTAAGGCATACCAAACTCTGAAATCTGTTCCACAACTAATTGTTGTGATGTGCTTTGAAATTTATGGCGTTTTTGTAAATATGTTATTTTTCACAAAAAAAGTCTATTGTGATAATGAAAAAAAGTTTTATCCCCTCTAGCCTCCAATGTTCTAGAGCAGCTAAAATGATAAAAATCTGAGATGATGGTATCGTAGCCCATGACAAACTCTGGCATCTGTCCTATAGCTATTTGTTGAAGAGTGCTTTGAAAACCATTGCTTTTTTCTTTCTTCGCTTTTTATGTATGTCATATCATACAGAAAAAAGTTTAAAAAATTATATGGAAGAGTAAGAGGCCCCAAATAGGCAAAACCATCTTGGAAAAGAAGAATGAAGTTGAAGTCCTCACAATTCCTGATCTTAAAACTTACTAAAAAGCCACAGAATTCAAAACAGCATGGTATTGGTACAAAAACAGACATATGGATCAATGAAATCAAATTGAGGGCTCATGTGAACAAGGTTCCCACTGTTGGGAGACAATTGTAATGGGATATCTCATATTTCTTCCTGTCTTTTGAGCAGAGGCATTAATAGCTTATGTCTTAGACAATTTTTTAAAGGATGTTTGTATAGCAAATGATCTTGGAAGATAGTGATGGTATTTCCTTCTTGAGCACAGAGTATATTTCTTTGCTGTTGAGGTTAATAGAGATAATGTCTTCTTCTGGCTTGTTTGAAGCTCCTTTAAAGATTTGGGTTTCCTGAATTCAGAGCTCCTCAGCTATGATTCAAAACCACTGAATGCAGCAACCACATGGACCACTCCACATTGCCCTGTGAGACCTAAAGACCAAGGGAAACAATGTGGACATGAACCCCATACTACCCGCTGTCCCATGAGTAATGAAGTCCTATTCTTCTGGCGCACAGTTCTCATGTCTTTGGCCAGCATATGTGAAATCATGGCAGGCTGACTTGTTACCTTGCAGGTAAGGTAAAATCTCAGACATTTCACATTTGACAGCCAGGTGATTAGTATTCACTTTAAGGTATGAGAAGCACTCTGGCTACTTCACTTCAGATTAGCAAATACATAAGCATGGTGGAAAAGCACTTAAATGAAAACCCATAGAGGTATTATTAAGAAAAACTGGTTCCACATGTTTTGGAGTGCTGAAACAAGAAGGAGGGAGTGACACGGTTGAACAGCTCAGCTCCTACAAGTCAATTCTTCCAGAAAAAATAATGATAGTTGTTTTTTTTTTGCAAAAAAATGCTTTTCCATCAACTTTGCCAGTGCAAGCAAAAAGTTCACAATTTTAAAACCATCTCACCAATGATTTCCTGGATTTGGGTACTAAACTAAGATCTAAAGTTGGAATTGTGCCCTAAGAAATTTTATCGTTCAATGCATATATTCCTCATGCACACGAATGAATACTGACAACCCTGTATGTTTACCTCATAAACAACCTCCCATTAAAGAAGACCTTCAAGGCTGAAGAAAACTTGTAGAATAATAAAAAAAAAAAAGCATTTATCAGAGATCCAAACTACTTAGTCCCACAGCACAACCTATTCCCATTTATGTGGTTTGAGAAAAATTCAAGTGTCAAAAATGCAATATGATGCTGTAGCCCAAGAAAGAAACAATTGATTAAGATATTGATGCAAGCCTTAAACTCTCCCTCCACTATCATGTTCTGGGGCATATGCTTATTTGTGTTTAGCTTCCTTATTTTCTCGATTTGTTTCTTTGTTCTGGTGTTCTGCCGTATGAATAAATAATAATTATTCATGACAAATAATTCTATATGAAGACATGTTGACTTAAATTGAATACATGTTTCTATTTTGTGCTAGTACAATCCTTTCAAATTTTGTATTGTTCGCTTGTCCTAACTTCCTTTTATGTCCATCATTGTACTTATTTAATTTTATTTGTGTCAGAGGGTTGTGCTTTTTACTGAACTTCTATGAAATTTTAAATTCATTTGGAAATAAGGTAAGGTATGAGTTCTCAAATTTGGTTACCTGTTTCAGACACCTGGGGAGCTTTTAAATTCCTGAGGTTGCCCAGGCCGTACCAATCATACCAGTACCTTTGGGTGTGTAAGTATTCTAGGGCTTCTATAACAACATATCACGAAATGGTTGAATTAAATAACAAAGGTCATTGGCTCACAGTTTGGAATCTAGAAGTCCAAAATCATGGTATTGGCGGGCCCACCCCCTCTCCAATGTCTAGTTTTCAGGGGATAACTTGCTGTCAATCAATCTCTACCTGTGAAACATGCGATCTATCTTTTCCCTTCTCCTTCTGTGGCTTGTACCTCTGTATCCAAATTTCCTTTGCTTATTTGGACTCCATTTGTACTGGACTAAAGCCTACCCTGGTTCAATTTGACCTTATTTAAATAGGATCTTGGAATATGTCTTTGTGGGAAACATGATTCAATCTGCCATAGGGTGGGACACGAGCATCAGTTTATTTTTTTAAATCTCCTTCCATGATTCCAACACACAGTTCATTAGAAATCACTGTACTAGAATGTAAGGTTCAGGAGGGCAAGTATTTTTGTCTGATTTATTTTTCCTTGATTTATTCCAAATTCCTACAACAGTGCTCAGCTCTCAATAAATACTTGTGGAAATAACCACTGTATTTTAAAGATGCATTTATTCCTTTAGTATCTTCTGAAGCCATTTAACTCCCTCAATATCAGGAAGTCATATTTTGAGACAGACAAACAAATGTAAATAACAAATGCCCATAGACGAATTCATTAGTACAAAGGATTTTATAAAGTCTTGAACCTGCCAAATTGTATGTCCATTTATTGATAAAAATCTACTATAAAATTGAGGTGAAAACTAGGAAAGCAAACCTTATTTAATCAATTTAATGACTTCAAAAAGTAATTTTTCCCTATACAGCTATGTGAATGAAATCTGATAACTACCCATTGTACGAAACAAAACAATCCTGTCAAGTTTTGTATTGTTCTCTTAATCTACCTTCTTTTTTGATGTCCATCATTGTACTTATTTAATCTTATTTGCACTGCAGTAATTGCAGTGTTGTGTTTTTTAATTCACTTCTATAATATTTTAAATTCATTTGGAATAAGGCAAGGTATGAACTAATGAATAAAACTGAAAACCAATAGTATGGATAAATATTCAAACTGGAAGGAATGATTTAAGCAAAACATTTTTTGCCCTTTGGTCGATGTGACGATGCACTCTTTTAATATTACCAGGAATGATTGGTTTTCCAAATTTCTTTTTTACTATTTTCACACTAATGATATTTTCTTACCTGCATCTCTTGGAAGATCTTTTCCCCTTAGATACCTAAACCACAGCCAACGGGCCTCTGGAAGGAATGTTACCAGGATGGGATTTTTACATCTGATATGTTTTGTAAATCAAAGATGAGATCCTCCTGGGGCCTTTTTATTTTCCTAGCTTTCATATGGATTTGACTTTTAGTTAAAAAAAATAATTGTCTGAAGTCAATGTATCAAGTACCTTGAGTCAACCTGATAAATCTAGCAGGCTGAATCCTTCATCTACCTTAAAAAGGGTCTGAGAATAAAAACTCTTAACCCAGAAAAGGAACTGAAATTTGATGTAGCTAAAATTCAAATGTAAAGTTGTTAATATATTTGAATGTTCACAGTGGTGAGATGTGTTCCAGAACTGCAAATCACATGTATCCCAATTATAACCACTGTGACCACCAGCCCCTATTCTCACTGCTTCTCCTAGCTGGGCCAAATAATCCCCACCTGTGGACTGAACCCAGACCCTGATTTCAAGATGAATTCTGCTTGTAAGCAAGGAGGACATAGGCCATCAGCTCAGGGTGGTCTGTAACAGCGTCGCCAGCTTGGATACTAGCTTGGATGCTAGTTCCATAGATGCTAGTTCTATGGCCAAGTCCTTACCTGAAAAGCAAGGCCAAGGTGGGCAATGGTGGCTCAGTGGCAGAATTCTCACCTGCCTGCCATGTCGGAGACCCGGGTTCGATTCCTGGAGATTGCCCACACCAAAAAAAAAAAAGCAAGGCCAAGTAACTTCTTCTTGGCTGTATTCCTTCTACCTAAATTTCCCCATACATCTCTTCTTACCAGGGAACTGGTACTTTGTTTATTCTTGCAAGTCCTCCCATGCTCAGAATCCTGTCCTTTGGCTGGAGGGATCCTCCCCATCATTAGTTACCCTGACCGACCTCCTGCTGGCTGAATTTACCTTGTAAAGTCCTCAGATGTATCAGATACAAATTTATGAATTTTCTAGTCAAAGAAGTTTTCGACTGTACTTAAATTGCAACTTTCACTTCTTTTTCTTTGTCTGCTGCATCAGACAATATTTCAGTTTTAGGCTAACCTAGTTATTATATATTTAAGCTTAATAAGTTCAAGATTTTCCTTTCCCTGCCTTCTCCCTAGAGTGATATTTAAACTCCAGTAGCTTATGCAGTGACATGCATTATGGTGAAACAGATTTGGGGGAGGAGATTATTCTTCTGGCTTTACAATTTTAAAGAGTTATTAAAGGGTTAAATGAGATAAAATTTGCAAAACAGGACCTTATCTGATACTTAATAAATGATCCATAAAGAGAAACTTGCTTATCTATTTCTAATTTCATATTTGTTCATATTTAGAGAAAATCATTTTCTTTTTTTTTCCTACTTCCCACAGTCCTGGTTCCATACATGATGGGCAGTTCCACCATGGCTTTCCACCTCTCTGGAAGTAATTAAAATGAATCTTTCCACCTTCCTTGTAGGTCCTTACTTCTTCCTACTAAGAGGGGCTTCTTTGACTAGGAAGAAGGAAAGAAGCCTCCCTATTAGGGCATGAGAGTGGATTGGGCAGCGTGACTGAGTGAGGGATAAGAATTGGTAGTTGGCTCCTCCCATGGTTTTCTGCCCTCTTTATCATGATTGCCTTATGTTTCCCAATCAGGAAATTTTTCTGCTACCCCATTCCTGTTCAGTAACCAGGCAGCTTCTCCTTCTCCTGGGATGAAATGCATCCTTATGAGAAGTTAAGATCAATTCAAACAGAAGGTGATTCAACCAACTGCATTACCCAGTCATCTTTATTAGTAATAATATATATATACACATCCTGATCAAGCTCCTTGTTTTGCTTCAGAGGCAGGATGATTATCACTCCAAATCCTCTACATCAGCATGGACTTATTGTGTTTGTGGTAGTTGTTATATCTTATGCTCATTATAATCCAGGAATTGGATTACCTTTTAGAAAGAAGAGCAGAAAGAGAAAAAAAGTTGAACTGTGAGAAACTCAGAACATTTTTTTTTCTCATAAAAATGCTGGAGGATGCCTCCTACAAGAAGATGAAGCACATTTTCTAATTCTCTGATGTGACAAGGTTCTAAGATAAGTCAGGCTGTTCCTGTCTAAAATTCCTATAAGGGGAATTTATTGCCTGTTAGTTTACCCTCAGAACAAATTTTAGATAAACTCCCAGGAACAGAGACAAAAATGAAGAAAGGAGATGATGGTTGGAAAAATAGATTTCAGAGGCTCACAGAGAAGAATGGAGCCATTAAGTAGATGGTGGTTTTAGCCACAAAGGTCAAATTGAAGCCCACAGGTGAGCCTGGGGCACACAAAGGGAAAAATCATATCCCCAGAAACCTCAAAGTGAATTATGTTGGCAAAATTAAAAAAGGCTGAAAAAGTAGACTGAAGGAAAAGAAGACTGATATGAGAATCCAGAAATCTAAAACATAGACTCACCTTTGATGTTCAAGAACTCCATCTATGTATAAATCATTTCTTCATCTTTAAAATGCAAGTAGATGGACTGGATTATGCTGTGGATTTAGTTCCAGCTCTGGCATTCTACAATTTTATGAAGCAGTTGGCACATTTAAATCTAAGTTGTTACCTTAGGCAATAAGGTGAGAGATTTGAGCCTTTATATCTAAACCATCTGCCTGAGTAAAACAAAGTGTGAGCTAAATCTATAACAATGTGGGTCCCAAAATTCTCTGTCCTTGCGACAAGCAATGGCTATGAACTTAGATCATCTCTGTGAGTTGGAAAGAAGTAATAAAAGTCCAGTAGATCCTGCAAGCCAAAATGAATGAGGAATGAAAAAGAACTCAGAGATATGGTTTTATGAAATCATGCACACACCTTTCTTTAAAAGGAAACATTTCTTAGAAGAAGATAATCTAGAGTTTTAACTAGAGGGCAACAACAAAAGGGTTGTGGAGGGTGGAGGTACAAGCATCAAGTAACATGACACTACTAAGGAAAATTCACATAAGCTCCTGAAGTAACTATGAATAATGGAAAAGAGTTCAGTGGTCAGAGACAGCCAGGTTTATTCTAATGTGAATTTTTAACTCAGGAGTCTCAGAGTTCACAAAATCTTTCACCAGATCATACAAGAAATAGCAACATTCTCTCACTCCAATTCAAGCTTCTTCAGAATAGCTGGAGACGGAGTATATTTTGACTTTCTCTGAGGGGGCAAGATTCTTGAATGACTATATCAAGAGATGCCTATTCAGAAAGAAGTTCTGCCAGGAGTCTTCCCAGATCAAACAGTTTGCCCTAAAAAAGACTTTCTGAGAGTTTCTCTGGAACAACAAAGCAGAGTTTTTATTTGACATGGAGTTGCTTCCTGTGCATTCACAGATTTATCAATAAAACCAAAGGCAACTCTAAAACAAAATTTGAAAACTATGTTTCAGAAGGCTGGGACTTTTGTTCCCGACAATTAGAGCTAAGAGATGACACCTGAACATTATCTCCTTGCTAGTCATTGTGTAGCCCTGAATAAAACTGTTTTGAAATGCAAATTCTCACTTGATATTTTCTTTGGCATATACTATTTAATTTTGCAAAAAAACCAAATGAAGAAACCACCAAGTGATGCATATATGCTTCCTTTCTGAGAATGGGATTTCAAGCCTCTGTAGATGAAATGCCTTCAATTGTTACTTATTTAATCATGAATTACAAAGCTACACAAAGCAATTGCTCAGTAATTAAGTTACAGAGATAGAAAAATACTTTCAGCATGGATGAAGTACTCCAATTGGTTGTAGAGATCCATGTTATGCCATCTTTTCTGATGGTCGAGCAGAGCCCAGAGGGTTATTTGTAATCACTTTTGAATGAATTCCTTGTTCAAAACTGTTCCTAAAATTTACGTAGAATGAGCAAGTTATATTTAACTTGATTAAGAGTAGAATATTTTTTGACTCTTATTTCTAAGCCACATTGCCAACTTTCATAAACATGTCCATTTAGAACAGATAATTACGTGTGATTTTCTCTTTAATGAAAGATAAATAATTTGGCAGTCTTGCATCACATATTTTTCTATATCCATTCAATTTATTGTTTGATGGGGTGTCCATTATTCCTGTGTGACTTAATATGCAGAATGAAAGAGTTTTCTTTAGATCAATTATGATGCTTTTTCTGTAAGGCTCTACTATTCATGCCACAGGTTTATAAAAGACCACTAAAGCTGATATTATACTAGGTTCTGCTCATAATGATGAAGCTCTTTGTTTTCAGCTTACATAATTTGCTGTAGGGGCAAAGCTTCATCAAATTTGGACAAAAGAAATAGAAAGCACATTTCTGGGAATCTAAATAGAATGGACATAGCTTTGGCCACCAGCTCTATTTTTCATTGTGGTTCTTCAAATTAAAGCAGGAGCTACATTTTCAAGCCTCAATCTAAGAAGAGCAAGAATTTATTGTCTCATTATATCAGAGAGCATATGTAAATGTGTTTATTATTTTAAAAGTAAGGCCTAAATAAAAAAAATGCAGGAATATATGGCTCCAACTTACTTGGTAGCCCCTTTCATAGTCTCTCCAGATTTGACTCTCCAGACTAAAGAAACATTTGCATTTAGTCTCTGTAGAAAGAGATCACACTAAATGACAGCAATACATCTATCCTCTAATCCATTTCTCTCTAAATAACAATGTTATGTAACAAAACTTTCTGTGATAATAAAAATGTTCCATATCTGTCCAATATGGTAGCCACCAGCCCCACATGACAACTGGGAACTTAAAATGTGGCTAATGCAACTGAGGAACTAAATTTTTAAGTTTTATGGCAATTCATTTAAATTTAAATAGCCATAAGTGCTAATGGCTACTGCATTGGACAGTGTCGCTTTATATAAATCAGAAGGGTAGAAGTAGGTCCACCAGCTTGTCCATCACCAAGTGGTCCCAGCCATCTTGTACTCTAAGTGCATTGTTCCAGGGTCATGCAAACACAGTCTGTGGCCTTACACATGCTGCTCTCTGGAGGAGAGTTTGGTAATTGAATGGAAAAGGGGAGGATATCTCATTGTCCACCATGAGGAAATCTGGACCAAATACATTTAACAGAGAACCAAAACCTTGGAAAATATTTTAAACTTCCCTAGCTCATTCCACTATGAAACCCAAGTTACATTTGGAACTCTTCACTATTACTACATCACTTTCTTATTCCTCATTTATGTACATATATTTAAATCGTACTTTGAACTACAGTTCGGTGACTAAGAGTGGGGGTCAGCAAGGCTGTTTCTAATATTCTGGTCAAAGGTAGAGAGATGTTTTCTATATTCTATATCAAAGGCAGAGAAATATTTTCAAAATGCAAACCAGCTTCTTATACAACTTTGCAATTGAAATCTCTACTTGGATACCCAGTTGACATGTCTGAATACCCATTCTGACATGCTAACATCCAAAACAGCAGACTGCTTAATTTCTCCTCATTTTCTTCTCTCCATTTTCTCCATCTCAGTATGTGCCATTATCATTCTCCCAATTGCTCAAGCCCAGAACCAGATCATTTCTTTCTTCTACCTACATTCTATCTCTGATCCATCAGCAAGTTATGTTAACCCTATCTTCAAAATTTATCTAGAATCTGATCTCCCTCCATAGACCACTGGTTTCTCTGCCTTGACTACCAGAGCAGTGTTTTTACTTGCCTTCCTGCATCAACACATTTCCTTCCCCAGCTCTCCATAATCTCTTACCCACACTGCATGTCAGAAGCACACGCACACACAAACACACATCCACATTCAGAATAAGATCTATGTATATTTTACAGTGGCCTACCAGGCAAGGGCTGTAGAATCTGAACTCTGACTACATTTCTAAACTATGCCCTATCATGGTGCTGCTTTCCTAGATTTCTTGCCATTCCTCAAACACAGTAAACTAATTCCTGCCCCCAAACCTTGCACTTACTATTCACAGACTGGAATGCTCTTCCCACAGCATCTTCTCATAGCTCGTTCCCTTGCTTTGGTTTTCCCTGATCACTATTTTCTGTCACTCTCTATCTCTTTTTCTTACTTAACTTCCTCACAGCACATGTCACTGCACAAAATTGTATTATTTTGTGATTTCCCTTCCTGGATTTGGTTGACTTTTCCCATGAAAATTGCATCCCATGAAATCAGGGATCTAATATGCCTTATTATTCAAATCAGGACAGTTTAGCAAATGATTAATTATTTGTTGAATAGATGAATAAAATTTGATTTGTCATATGTGGCAGCCCAGGGCTCAGGCCCCCTACTAAAACGGCCTGTAACAAGTCTGCTTTAGCCAAGGACAAAGATCAAGAATGTAAACAACCTCCAAGAAGGGGGAAGATGTAATCATAGATGCAAAAACAGCATTGATTATATCTTAGTCTTAAATACCAATGAAGTCTTAAGTCCCTTAATGATATAATAGAGACCCCTATCCCTTTTGGACTACTAAACCTCCAGACCAGCCACCACAGGAGAATCTCCCTTTTTCATAAGTCCCAATACCTCTGTCTACTTCTGTGCCTGATGTGTTTTTCGGTCTCATGGCAGCACCAGCTGGGCCTGAAAATAATGCACCTAAACATATACACACGGAGACGTACAGAAATACACAGAGACATATGCCAAAAGCCTCAAGATACCACCAACACATAACACAGAGGCATGCATACCACATGCACAGACACTTATACTCCATAAAACCTTCAGAGATTTCTCCCTGCCTTGGTGATAAAGACAAAGCTCTTCAACATTGACAATGAGCTTTTAGATAATATGACTTCAGTGTATCTGTCCAATATCCTCTTGGATCACACTCCCCTCATCTCTCTGATCTTGGCACTCAACTGGTTCCTTCACATTAAAACACTTGTTTATTTTTACATTTCCACTGCTTGGAAGGCTCCTTTCTTCTCTTTTCCAACTTAATTCCTACTAGCCAGTCACATATTAAAACAAGAGTCCCTTCCTCATGGAAATGTTTGCTGATTTCCCTAAATAGGCCAGATCTTCCCGTCTAAGTATGAAACTTTTTAAATGAATGAATGAATAAATGAACGAATGTTGATGATGTTGCTAATGAGGATTGACCTTCTGAGTACATCTGAGTATTGAAACTTCATGTTTATTTGCTCCTGTGGTGATTCAAATTAATTAAAACTCGTGTGTTGTTGCACATTAGTCAAATTCCCCCAACTGCAAAAGATGCAGTCAGGGAGACGGAAAGGACCAGCAGGCTTCACATGCATTCCATCACCATAATGGAGACAAAGATAAAGTTGACATTGCAGTAGTTACCAGAGCTTCTATTTACCTACTGATATTTACTGCGTTCCCCCAGGACAGCCAGTAACATCATTTACTTTTGATAAGGTAGGTTTGACAACGTGCTGAACGTTAAAGGAAAAGTGCCTTGATAAAATGAAAACAACACCATGTCCTGGCGAGGAGGAGAGATGAATGGGCTATATAAATGTGAGTTCATTAAACATTAGGAAACAACGGTGACTACAACATGGATTGGCATCATGTGCACTCTGTCATTTTCATGAGCCTACCTTCTAAATGTTATTTTCAAAAGAATACAAGTGAGAGGGTTATTAAGGAAAAAAAAATCTAAAAGGAGTATGCTCAAGTGTAAGAATTCAGAAGAGTCCCCTGGATACCAGCTAATGAAATAACTGCTTATTTATTAATACAAAAAGGAAAGAAGCATACCTCTATAATTTCAGAAGCAAATACACAGGTCATTGAGCAACTAATTGGCAAATCACTGAGTAAACAGCTCCAGATATCAAAACCAGTCCCATGTCTAAATGGGATCCAGAGTCCTTAGTGAAGTAAGCTGATGGGGGAAATGGGTATAATACCTGAAGCATTCAAGACATGAGTCTTCACTCAGACACTATTATTCACATAATAATTGTACAAAACCCCTGCGTCATTAAAAGGGAAAATGTGAATGCCCTCGAGAAATGAGAGCCAATAGCCACAGTTTCTGTCACGCAGCACAATAAGGCCAAGCACTGTACTAGTCACTGACTCATTCTGTGTGTCCTTAATTAACTATGATTAGATCCACCTCATAGCCATGAAGGACTCATTTCTACTTTTGTCATCAGTTTTACTTGTGAACTTTCTTATATCTAACCCCCTACCCTCTATTCCCCACTGCCTGCTCAGCCATGTCTCTCACTCAAACACGGATGTCTTTGCTCATAAACTCACTAGTGCTCTGTGGCTCATCAGAAAACTGCCACTGTTACTCCCTGAGCATCTTCTGAGGCACCTACTTTCATGCTGGCTCAGAAGCTCTCAAGTACATCCAAACAATAATACCACTGAAAGTTCCTAGCATGAAGAAAGCAACACAATGGTATCCAATGAAATGTCAGAGGCTGACACAAGTAAGATTGGTTTTACCACCAGAAAGCCTATCCCGAATTTTTAAATGGTAACTCCAAGCTTATTTTTGCAGGCCTCAAGTTGGATCTTTCAAGGAGAAGAAGCTTAATTTTCAAAATACTTCATATCAGTTCTAATGCAGACATAATTTTTCATTTATTTAATAGATATGCATTGTCTAGGTACTCTTCTAAATGAATGGGCTTAATGGTGAAGGAGTCAGTCTGCCCTTAAGAATTTTATAGTTCCATAGTAAATACAGAAATGTGAATATGCTAGGATTTTGCAAAATAATACGTGCTTCCATAAGGGCATTTGCAGGTATTAGGCAAGTAAGTTAAAGTCATTGGATTCTGCCTTGGACACTAATGGGAAAACTTCTTCCTTGAAGAAGTGAAGTTTTAGTTGAGACCTGAACTAAGAATATGAGTTAGGTAGGCCAAGGAAGGGGTAGCTGGAGGGAGGCAGGAAAAGATCCAAATAGAGAGAACAATGCTCTGTGTTGCATTAGGAGTCTCAAAATTAATCAACATTATGAAGTTCTGGGAAACAGTAGAGTAAAAAATAGATTAAAGTACTCAAAATTTGCATTCCACAAAAAACAGAGAGACACATATACATGACTTTTTTGCATGGATATATGTATCCATGGTCAGGTAGGTAAGCTTTGGGATGATTTGATTCCAAATTTTATTCATTAGATTACATTCAAATTACCTCTTAAGGAAATGACAGCACTTAGATAGCAGAGTATTAATATAAAACATGTTCAATAGATAGAATTAGGCCTCAACTCCTCATCAGGGAAATACAAACACAAAATCTTTATTATAGGCAAGGAAATTATTTTGCTATGGGTTTAAATAATTTGGCAAGTGAAATAGCATCTACTTCAAAGATGATTGAGACCAATTGTCTTATCCTTTCTTCTTTACCACATGTAAATACTTATAACTCAAATCAACATTTATTTCCTGCAAGATACTTGACTAGACACAAAATTTTTAAATGGACAAAATGAAGTCATTTTACCAAAGGAAAGAACAGATGCAGAAAAAATGATTTTTAATCCTGTGTAAAAATGTCTATGACAAAGAAGGTACTGGAAATAAATGAAAGCAAGGAATTCAGTGGTCCACTTGAAATTGAGAGGAATGTGAGAGCTGCTAAAATTGTTTACACTTTGACTATCTTAACAAAATGCTTGGGAACTGCCAATTGCATTTCAATCCCAGTGTTAGTAACTGAGACATAGTTCAGTATGACTCAACTGGGAACAGCCAACTATGAGGCGCATTCAGTAAGGAGAAGTAAGATGAGTAAGATGGGGAAAGCCTTGTTTGTCTGGGGTTTTGGGCTTACCTCTGAGTGAATGTGAAGCCGTTGAGGGATTTTGAAGAATCAAAGTAGGATGATGAGAATTACATTTTTGAGGATCACTCAAACGTATTGGAAGAATTTAAATGAAATGATTCAAAGGACAAATAGAAGTGTCCTTTGACACCTTTTAACCTTAGATTAGATAGCCTTTTAAGGTGGTGATTGGGATGGAAAGAGGAGTAAGAATTCGAGAGACAATTAGAAAGCAGAATTAACACAAATTGTTGCAAATGGGCAATAGTGAATATAGACATTTACCCAATATTCAGGACTCATGTTCTGATAAGTATAAAGATATTCATGAGGAAACTGGAACAAAGAATTTGCAATAATTGTGCTTTCAGGAAGCTTGGCTGCTGTAGATGAAAAATTACTACTCATTTATATGGCCACTAATTATATGGCAGAATCCTTATTTCAGAAACTGAGACAGGAAGAAAACACACAAACATACCTGCACATGAATTATGTAAAAAGAAATACATGTCAGGGTAGGAGGAAGAGCAAATCCTTTAAATCCCTCAGATAATAATGGAATTTTATAAACGACTTTCTGTTACATTATTTGGTGAATTATTATTTAAAAAAAAATCACAGGCATTGGGTGCACATGTGGTTCAGTGGCAGAATGGTCGCCTTCCATGCAGGAGATTTGGGTTCAACTCCTGGACCATGCACTCCCCCACCCCCCCCCAAAAAAATCACAGGCCAATCAGACAGAGGAAACTCCTGAGAAAATACAAATGGTTGCAAGTTAAAAGAAAAGTTTAAAATAAATGAACATTCACTAATCAAATCTGGTAATTTTGGCTGAAGACTGTAGATAATATGTAGCAATAGAAACAGATAATACAACATTTCTGTAAGGCAAAAAGAAACAATTCAGCAAGCAACAGTGAACTAATATGCAGCTACATAAATAATCAGACAGAAATACCACTGTGCAAGTGCTTTTTATTTAGCTAAACCAAGCTGGGTGGCTTAGAGTTGGAGAAGGAAGTGCTAAATATGTAACAGCCTGGAGCCTCCCTGGACAGAAATAATAGTTATTTCTGAGTAGGTCAAGTAAGAATCAATAAAAAAGAAAGCAGGAATGGCAGTTGGGTTCATAGCAGGTTAATAATGCCCTTCTGGGATAAACTTGGTCTTCAAATAGGCAGAATCAAATACTAAAGTTTCATATACTTTATTATAGACTACTAGTCCCAGAAATATAGTTGAATAGCTAGAAATTTAATAAACTCTGAAAACTAGAATCATCCTTAATATTGATTCTCTAAGCTAGTGTTTCTCAATATGGGTAGAGGATCACTTGCAATGCAATCACAGGAAAGTTTATTAAATGCAGATTCCTGGGCAGCAATCCAAAACCTCCTGTTCTAGTTTGCTAGCTGCCAAAATGCAATATACCAGAAACAGAATGGCTTTTAAAAAGGGGAATTTAATAAGTTGTTAGTTTACATTTCTAAGGCCAAGAAAATGTCCCAATTAAAACAAGTCGATAGAAATGTCCAATCAAAGGCATCCAGGAAAGGTACCTTCGTTCAAGAAAGCTGATGAAGTTCAGGGTTTCTCTCTCAAGTGGAAGGGCACATGGCGAACACAGTCAGAGTTTCTCTCTCATTTGGAAAGGCGCATGGTGAACAGGTCAGGGTTCCTCTCTCATCTGGAAGGGCACATGGTGAACACAGCATCATCTGCTAGCTTCTTCTCCTGGCTTCCTGTTTCATGAAGCTCCCCAGGTGGCATTTTCCTTCTTCATCTCCAATGGTCACTGGCTGGTGGACTCTGCTTCTCGTGGCTATGTCGCTCTGCTCTGCTCTCTCTGAATCTCTCTCATTCTCCAAAATGTTTCCTCTTTTATAGGACTCCAGAAACTAATCAAGACCCACCTAAATGGGTGGAGACATGCCTCCAGCTAATCCAGTTTAACAATGACCCTTGAATAAGTCACATCTCCAGGGAGATGATCCAATTACAGTTTCAAACATACAATACTGAATAGGGATTAGAAGAAATGCTGCCTTTACAAAATGGGATTAGGATTAAAACATGGCTTTTCTAGGGTACATACATCATCTCAAACCAGCATACCACCTAATCAAAATTTCTAAGGAAGAAGTGAAACTAGCCAATGATTCTTCTGTCTTATAACTTATGAAAGTGATTGCATCTGAAAACAAAGCAAAAATAAAAATATATAATATATGTCTATAATATAATGTATATATATATATATAGAGAGAGAGAAAGTAAGAAAGAGAGAGAGACAGAGCGGAAGCCAATTCCAGCCAACCCCACTTCCCCAAATTTTGCAGCAAACAAGCACTTAACTAATTAATGCTATACTAAGGGCATAGACTTCTCAGAAATCAGGTTCTTTTGAGTTACAATCCGGTAGGAAGTAAAAGAAAAAAATATGCATGGAACAATTCCATATATGAGAAGTAGTTTATAATCAAATGCCAAATTTTGTGGTGCAAATTTGGCACTGAAGAGCTAAACTCTTCAGTTAAGCTGCATCCTTTCAAGTAGTTAAGTTTCCTATACAACACTCTGTCAATAATTCATTATCATTTACTAATTTTTAATATTACAAAGTAAAGCATTTGTTGAAGAAATTGGGGTAGTGTCATTTGTGAGTTTTTTGAGATGATGAAAATCTTTTATTTTCCTGGTGGAGAAAAAAGTAAAATAATAATAAATATATGTACCTGGTAGAATATTATAGCAGACATAATATACGTCTTCAAGAACATGTAGTGTCTTCTCTCATAAGACCAAGAATCTCTTTAAAGATTCACTGGTGACAAGGTGGACCTCTAAACAAACACTAAACTTGATTTTTGACATGGGTGTCCCTGAGAAATGGAGAGGACAGCTTTGTGGGGTAATGGCAATTGTCAATAAAACAATATGGAAATCTATAGTCTTGTGCTTATATGTGAATGTCACAAGCCCTGCATTTCCCTCATTATTTTAAAATCCGTCTTTATAGCCCATGTACCTAGGATAAAATTGTACCTGAAGTTTGTGAAATGAACACTACAAAATAAGTTTGCAAAGGCATAAGCATAATTTACCAACCCGCTCTAATTTAGTTCAGCAAATCCTTCTCTCCTGATGGGCCCTGCTGAGAGTAAAATGAATGAAAGCTGTATGATTGCTGCTGCTTCTTCCACAAAAAGTCATTATAAGCTTGGGCAAATCGGTGTTTGACAGTTCTTGATGCTATTTTGAACAGTGATTATTTAGTTAACGCTCCTGTGGAAGAACAATTTTTGCTCCAGATTCTGATCAGGGTTCTTTAAAAACGACAAGTTACAATTGCAAAATTTAAAAATTACCTAAGGAAAAAAAGAATAAATCATTATGCTCCTCTCTTAAATATTAGAGTGGCTTCTGGATCCTGAACTCCCACCTGTCAGTCATTCCATTCTTAGCAGGAAAGCAGCGACAAGCAGGTAGCAAGGAAAAGATTCAGTGTGCGGTTTTGCATTATCCCATTTTGAAATTTGCCAGCTTTGTGCCCAACGGACCTTGCCAAGTCTTAGCTGTGCCCAACCCAGAACTGGGGGTAGATGCTTTTTTTTCCCATTACTGATCAGCAACAGCAGAAGCACTGAAGCACTTGACCTTGGGGTGTGACTATAAAGAGGACAGTCAGTAAACAGTCTCCGAGTTGGTTCCAGAATTAAATGCTCCCATCAGGATGTACTTCAAGAGCCATAGAAGTCACATTACAGTGTCATTGTTTGTTTGAAAGATGTGTTACAATGGAAGCTTATTAACTCATCAAATACAAATCCCCAAATTTCAGCATTTTACATAATACTTTGGTTCGTATTGCACTCACCAGTTTTGTTATCATTTTAATAAAATATGAGCTATTTCATTTTTACTTATAAAGACAGAATAAAAGGAGAATTTTCCACAGAGTATTCTTGTGGTAATCAATGATAAACACCTCTGAGAATGAACACAGTCATTCCCAGGCAGGCTAAGCCATCTTTGTTGTCCATCAGTGCATTTCTTTAAAGAAAAAAATTATTATTTTAGGTTAAATGGGAAATTCTATAATAAAAAAGACCTTTTTTGGATATCTGTAGCAAAGGGAAATGGCATTCCACTTATCTGCCACAATAATACTGGCAATGTTCTATAATCTTTTGCCCTGGAAAGTTACCAACAATTTTATCTAAAAATTGTCTAAAAGGCTTTGATGAAATTTTTGGTCAAATATTAAATTACACCATTGTCCTTCTCCAAGGACTCAAAAAATATTGATTTATATGAAAAATCCACATCCAAATGCTGGATTTGCTCAAGTTCATTTTCTTTATGATGCAGACATGTCTATCACAGGCTATACACTTCATATCACTCCTGGACTTTTACAAGAGTCTGAACATTGAAAGCTTCTTTTACTATCTATTCCCTCTCTGCTACCTTCCCTCCCTCCCTCATCCCTCTCAGACCTCAGTGCATTTGCAGAATGTTTTGTAGATCACAGGTGCACTGGGAGATAAGACTTCTTGGATGTTTTTGCATGGCAGAGGAGAAACAATTCTTTGTAGGCATAACACACTTCAAACTCAGTTTCCTGAAAAAAAAATCATTTCCATGTAGCCACTTTTCATTTTCTCCCTCCTTGCTTGCAGTGTATAGCTACATGCATACATATTTCGCCTCTTCAAATTTCTTTAACAAGCCAAATCCCAGTATATTTTTTCATTCAAAGGATGAAGCATTGTCCACATATGGAAGTTTAGGCTAATTCTGTAGTTGTAGCAGTTCTAGCTATCCTTTTCCACATTTTTAACTGGTCTATGTTAGAGGTCTGTACACTCAGATTCAACTCTTAATAAGATTATCTTAAGTTGAAGTTGTTTTCTGGGTTTGCACCACAGCCAAATGACAGTCAAAACAGAGATTCACTTTAAATATATTTGTGGAAGCCATTTGGTCATTTAGCTTTATATCTAAGAAGTTAAGCAAAATTAAAGTTAATTCCTTATTTTAAGATACAGATATAAAAGTGGGATTCCTCAAGAAATTTAAGCACATCACATACAGACTTATATGAGCAGCATGTAAACAATATTTCACTAGGTAAGTCTATCTATTTAATTAACAAATGGGCATGATCAAGCATTCCTAGGTGCTGAGGATACAGTCTCTGCCATAAATGTGCTCATCGTGTTATGCAGTATTTTTATAACATTTATAGAAGCAACTCATGTTTTCCTAATGAAATCATGCATGAAACCCTAATATGCAAATAAAATTAATAAAGCTGCCATTTTGCTAGTATAAATTTATTATTTAAATGCAAAGTTATAATACCTTACATGTAAAAGAAACTAGAGCAATAATGCCTTTTTGATTTTTAAAAGTTTGATAAGTGTTTTGTATTGTGGTAACAGTCTCAAGTCATTCTCTATAGTATTTACTTCTGTCATATATTTTGGTTACACAGTTTTTTAAAAATGTCCAATTTATATAGTAATTGTTTGTAAAAGGTCACAGTTATGTAACCACACATCCTGCCAATTCAGAATACTTGTATAAACAGAGAAGGGAAGAAAAGCTTTATGCAAAGATGTGCCCAAAGATGAATTAATCTTGTAGGTTATAACCATTATGTTAAAAATATGATGTAACACTTCATCATATATATCTATTACAATTTTAGAAATATTTTGCAATAATGCTAAACTTACAGAAAAATTGCAAATATAATAGAGAACTGCATATACCATTTACCCTGCTTCTGCTAACATTAACATACAATTTTAGAACAACAATTAAAAACAGAAAATTAATATTGGTACAATGCAATTAACTGAACTACAAACTATATTCAGATGTCAACAGTTCTTTCACTAATGTGTTTTACCTGTTCCAAGATCTAATCCAAGATTCCAAAAAACATTCTGTTGTTACATCTCTATATTTTCCTCTAATTGTGTCAGTTCTTGAGTTTTTCCTTGTATTTTATGATTTTGACACTTTTGAAAACAACTGGTAAATTATTTTGCAGATATCCCTCATGTTGGGTTTGTCTGATGTTTTCTCATGATTAGAATGAGGTTACAAAAAGAAAGATTCATCTATACTTACCAATAGCTGCACTATCATTTACAATTTATCTATGACTTGCATTTCATCAATTTAGGGATATTCTTACTAATATATCTTCAAATATTCTTTCTTTAGGAATCCACTTACACATATATTAGATCTTTGTACAATATTCCACATATCTCTTGTGTTCTTCTCTGTATTTTCCATCATTTTTTCTCCCATGCTTCAATCTGGGTATTTTCTACAAACCAAATTTCCACGTTTTTAATCTTCTCTTCAGCTGGATCTAATGAGTTATTGTGTCAGTTATTGAATTTTTGCTTTGTTTATTTTTATAGATTCTGGTCCAATTGTGAAAGTCTCCATATTTTTATCATGGATTTATCTATTAACCACTGTTTTTGAAACTGTTATCTGATAACTCCAATATCAGATATTTTTTTTCTCTTGGCTATGGTTTTTGGTGCTGAATCTTGGAATTCCTGAAAGCCTTTTATTTTAATTGAGTGTTCAACACTGTTTTTGAAAAAGTACTGTAGCTGTAGATGTTATTTATAGTTTTCTAGAACTAGCTTTCTTCTAGCTAGCAGTAAAAAACCAGATCATCTAGATCTAGTTGAGGCTATGTTCAGATTTTGTGAGGCCTGATCTATTACTGACCTACCCATACTTCAATTGTGATAAACATGAGGGATTTCATCTGAAAACCTGAGGTGTTTACCATGGACATCCTTTTTAATGAGCCTAAATGAGAATTTCTGTCTTCTAGCACTGTGAAACTTTATAAATCTCTGGTTAATATTATAAATTTTTTAAGTAGCTGATTTCCTTTTAGTTTCTCATGTCTTATCCCATGCATAGACAAATTTCTACCTCATTATCTTGTCCTATCATGTGCACTCTTCGTTGGTAGCTCAAATACTGATTTTTTTTCTCCTAAGTCTCTGACATTGCATAAACTCTGTTCTGCAGCTTTTTTCTTCAGAATCTCTTCCCAATACCAGTAATTGTCAATTACTGAAAGGAAAAAATGGTGGTGAATGTTTTCCGCATTTTTACCTTCAAGATCTTGCCTCTTTCACATACACTCAAATAATTTTTTTGTACTTTATTCAGTTACTGTGTGTGAGAAGATTAAACCGATACAAGTTCCTCCATCACGGTTGAAGGATGATACCATTCTATGGTCGTTTTGCTGTCTTGGTTTCTCGGATGCATGCCTGATGCCAGTACAATATGCCTCCTCGTTATAAAGAAAACGTTGAGTCATTCTTTAGCTATGGTCCCTTCCATTATCCTTGTAGTGAGAGACAATGTCCTTTTCTCACCCTCTCAAAGTGCCCACCAGCTCTCTCCAAAATTCTCCCCCTCTTCTATCTCTTGACTTTTAAGTTCTTATATTGTTTTAAAGTTGACAGATTCTCAACCATGGTGTTCTACCCTACAATTAACTTTGTAATGTAACATCCTTTTCTTCATCCCAATAAAATCTGAGACCAAGTGAGTCCATTGACAATATCCTATTTAGCTCATTTAAAATATCCATTGAAATTTTGGTTTCTTATCATCCAGAAAGGTAATGATTTATATATCTCTCCTAATCTAATTAAACTAATCTGCATGATTTTCTTCTCAATATCTCTCTTCCTAATAGCAAATGCATAAGTAAAAGCTGAGCTGAGAAAATCTACTCTCACTGAATCATCCTAACAACGCTTAATTTGCTTTGTTGCATATCCATAATAAACATAACACAAATAATACTTTTCATTGTCCTTACCTTTTCAGTATAAACACTCTTCATTTACACTTTGGTCCTCAGGATGCTACCATCTGAGTTTTGAATCCTTATCCTATGTTTATCATTTTTTCCTCCTCATTTTTTAACCTTTTTGGTAAGCCGAAATCCAAGTGTTTTTGAATCTGCACTGCATTCTTTCATTACCTTTATATTTTCTTCTTCCTTGAAATCTTTTATTAAATAGTTACTATCAAAGTTCTAAAAGATTTCTAATCTTAGAGAACTTTTTTCCAGAATCTATTGGTATAGAGCAATATCTCTATCTTCTCTAAAATGCTTGAAATCTAACTTCTTTCATATAATCTAGTATCTCAGGAGACAAAATAAAATGTTTAACGTTATCTATTATATTACATTCATTTACAATATTCTCTTAATCAGCAATCTGTACATTACTCAATGAATTTTCACCTTTATGCATTCTAGTTTTACAATATACTAGACATATTATATATTCTAGCAAGGTATTATAAATTATTTAATCTGCCATGTAAGATTCAATTTAAATTCACATTAATTTCAATATTCTCAAAAAATATTGATTGATATTTCTAAGAGGACCAAAGACAAATGAGGTATTTTTCAAGCAACTTCCCTTATAATGTTCTATTTAGGTACATATTCTTTCCACAGAATAATCATTATCATAATTTAACTTTAAAGTTATGCAGGGAATTAAATGAAAATCTTTCCAAAATTTAATTTATCCACATGTAACTTTATTTGTAATCTTCAGAAAAGATGTATTAATATTATGGACTCTTTTGTAATAAATCTTCATTATCCTCGTATGTAAACATTACTGCTTGGCTTAGTCAGTTCACTTAGGAGTGTAATGATAATAAACAAGCTCCATATCTCACATAGAATAAAGTGATATATCTATTTCTGGATCAGTATTTGGATGTGGCTATTATATGTCATGTTCTTATAAACTACTTGTTATAAATATCAGAACCTAAGTGTGATGGCCTTATCACACATTTTGAAAATCAGAAAAGTTACTCGTTGAATATAAACCATTAGACATCTTTTAAATGTGATGGATGATTTATTTTTGGTATATGTAGAAGGTCTCTAGCTTTTGTACTGTCATGAAACTGGATCTATTCAAGAAATATGTCTTTTGGCTCTGCGTAATTAATTATCCTAAGTCTAAAGAGGGGAAAGAAATGGAAGTCCTCAGAGCTGAGTAAGATCCATTTAAAGGTCTCATTCGATGTGAGATCCCAATGGGATTTCAAGTATTATGCTATGTGAAAGGTCACAGACAAAAATTTCATAATTCTTTCTAACTAGGAAACAGTCTTCTGCATAATCAGTCTCCCCAAATGGCACACTAAATAAAAGTAACTTGTTACTTTATTCATGAATTCCCAAATAGCACTTCTATATAATTGAATAAACAATTGCTTCATCATGGAAAATAAATATAATATAAGCTGACCTCCACAGAAGTTTTAGGATCTTTATTTAGTAATTCTATTGAGTTTCTTGTTTTTGCATCTGAATTGTCCCTAAGGAATCCAAATAGACAGTTTAAAATGGCATTCACTTTCTTTCCCGACCTTAACTTCTTCTTAAGTGCCATAAAATATCCAAAAAGAAACAAATGGATCAAAAAAGACAGACTCGAGAAAATTAAACCATTACCTGAAAAAAAGTGAATATACATATATAGGTGGGGCTACACAGCAATTTTGTAATATTACTATATCACAGTTTATAGTGCTTCCCATAAAAAAATAGTGCTAATTAACTCAAACCATGGGAAATCAAAATTTCATTTTCATTATTGATCTTGCACTCCTTTGCCACCTCAAAAAATGTAAAGCACTAAAAGTGAGGTTGATTAAAAACTTAGTAATGGACAAAGGCAACATAATCACAAAATGGGTTCTCCATGAAGGAATTTACTAAGATTTAGTTCAATGAAGAAATAGTGGTTGCTTAGTGAGTTTAGATCATGTGATTTGCAATTAAATTGGATTAAATACCTCCCTCCATCAAAAAAAAAAAACACCTTAAATGACTATGACTCCCATACACACACACATTTATCTTTGGATTTCCAACTTCACTGGTTTCCTCTCTCTAAGCTGAAAATTCATTCATTGAGTATAGGATTGTCAGATGTTTTACAAGAGAGAATACTCAAACAGGTAGATGAGCTGTCAAAATCTTAATTTTGCATCTTTTGGAATTTATTGCCCCAAAAACAAAAGCAAAAAAAATAAGAAAAGATATATTGCCCTGCATCAAATTTGTTTGCCCTCTCCTAGTTGCAGCTTTACTAACTGCTTCCTCCTGTTTATCATCTTCCATGAACTACTGCTTTATGAATTAAATCAGATACATTTGGTCCCCCCCCCCCCATAACTCCTCTGTCTTCCTCTTACCCGGAAACAAATAACAGCTTTTGTATCTACTCTTCTCTTAATATCTGTCCTTTACATAAAATCAAAAGCCAAGAAGGTAAATGTGCTCTGTGACAACACTTACAGAATTTTCAGGCTGAGTTTTATCTTGAAGTGAATAGAACCTATCAGAGCTAGTGCTGGTTACAACTGTGAAGGCATGCTAAAAGATTGCAACTGAACACTAGGAGTCACTTTAAGGCACCCTTATCTTGTACAAGAGTGACATTTTGGAAAAGTCATGCCTCACTCATTCCTCGATGGTTCTTGATAAATGATTTCCAATTCCAGTGTTCTTATCAAGAAATAGAAACTCCAAACATGGACTGGAAAACCCATATGTGCTGTGAAAACAGCTGTCTACTGATACCTGAGACACAGGGCAGTTCATTTAAATGCATGACAAAGTAATGCTTTGGGAGAGCTCGAGGAAATAGGCAGACTGTCCTTAAGAGCAGAGCTGTGTACTATTCCAGACATCCACTAGCAGATTATACAACAATTTAAAATCAGAATAAGCATTTGCTTAATTCTCTATATCATGTAGTCAAACATGTTTCATTTTATTTCTCCTTATGTAGTGTATCACAGAGATAAGGGATATAACAAACTACTGCAGGTTGTATTTTTAAAATATACCTCAAAATCATGCTGCAACTTAACAACAACAACAATGAGTTAAATAGAAAATTTCCCAGTGAGATTTCTGGGGTCAGGAATACTAACCAAAGTCTAATGTTCACCAAATTAAAAGACACGCACACACAATGGAAATATAAAGAGTTGACTTTAAAACTCCAAACAAACAAACAAACCAAAAACAAACCTCCAAATAGAAATGGCATTCAGTATTCAATATTTCCTTGAATATTCAAATAATAACTAAGCCAGAGCTTATTGTCCAAACAGCAGATCTCTAACCCAAAATTAGGCCTGTAAGAAGCTCTCTCAAGCAGTATAATTTTGTAAGATAAGGACGTTTTTTCCTACAGATTTGGATTTGTTCCTGCTGCTGTTATCTACAAGTTTAATGACACTGGACAAATTAAATAATCTTCCTGAGCCTTCACCTCCTTGATAAAAAGGAGATGGCAAAACCTACTGATAAATTAACTGTGAAGTTTAGCACTTCATCCAATATAAACATAGTTGAGTGTCTGTGTGCCTTTCCTGAATATAAAATAATGCATGCTTGCTTTAGAAAATACAGTAAAGTATAACAAAGAAAAACCCTCCACTCCTTGATAACTCTGATGTTTATTCCCTAGTGTTTTTTCTTTGTCATGCTAATCCTACAGTCTTAAATCCTGCTTTACTCACTAAGCATTATATCATGAGAGCAGTGCTGTGGAAGAGAAAGAGCATGGATTTTAGAACTGGAAAGCCCAAAAATCTGCATCACAGCTCTTCAAAGTAATTGAACAGGTTGCTTAAGTGCTACGAGTTTCAGTTTCTTCTTCAGATATTACAGAACACATAGAGTCATTCATTTATTGAGATAAAGACTGTAAAAAGCTTGACACAAGGTTTGTGTATCATTCACTTATATGTGTTGGTTTATCCTCATTGTCTTTCTAAAGTTAGCAATTAAAGACAAAGGGCACAACCATCCATCAATCAACTAGGAACCATGCTCTGGTCTTGAAGGCTTTGAAAGGCACCATGGAGGAGTATACATTGTATGTGGGTAGCTTCACATGAATTTCCTTAAGTCCCATGCCAGTGTGGAATCTCCTCAGGGACAAGGGCAAGAAAACATAGCAGGAGATTGATGGCTTTGGCAGCAACTGCAATGGAAAGTTGAGCCAGGATGATGATCTCTCTGCAGTACTGCATTGCAAACCTTCCACCAATCCACAAGGAGCTTCTTTCTGCATGAGAGTATTCTGGGCCTCTGGTCCCCTCAATCTCTAAGCAGCAGCCATCTCCAACCTGCACCTTGGAGCTGCTTTGCCGAGATGGCAAGCTGAGATTTAGCAAGCTCTAAACCATGAAGGTAAAATTTCAGCAAATGTGACTCAAGGAATCTAAGAGGTGCAAGGTAATAAAATCAAGACTCTGCCAACAAAATTGCTTCCTTATTCCATGTTATTAAGATAGTTCTGTTTTACTCTGCAGGGTATAAAAAGGATTTAGTTGAATAAATCCTATTATTTATTACTAAAGCTTCCATTTACAACAGTAACTGTTTCCACCCGCCTGCTTAGGAAAATGGGCAAATTACTAGATCATCACTTATGGTCACAGAAACATCATTCTTCTAGCTGGCAGAAGACTCCAAGGAGCAAATAAAAAGACCAAGCTGATGGATGTTTAGATGGCCATGGAGCAAGGAATGGCAGCCTCTGACTTTCTAGCATTTACTTTGAAAGTCATAGAAATATACACAATTTTTAGAGGCATCATTGTGGGCTATAAGCATGGAAGTGCAGGCTTCCAGATATACCCATCCAGAAATTTAACCTCCAAGAGTCGCAAATATTTGACCATATTTTCCTGACAAGTTAAATTTTGAACTTTCATATAAACTTGCTGAAAACAATAAGTAAATGCACTCCTTTCAAATAAATACAGCCATCTTTTTTATTACCATTCAATCAAGTTTAAAATGAAACACAAAATGCTTGGATATATTTAAGTTCCTTGACAGTTAAATGCATTTGTAACATTGTTGATAAAGGAAAAATTACATATTTTAATGCATTAAGGTAAGATGGACTTATGGCTCCTGCCATTTTAAAAGTTTATATATTCCCCTTGTGAAGCTGTGATCATTCCAACCCATTAGGTTAAGTTAAAAATAATACAATTCAATAGCCTTTAGCTGGTTTCTAACTTGACACTTCTGCTGCATAAATCTTATCAAAACAGTGTTTATACATGTGATGAATAATTTTTTAAATACTTAGGTAGCTACTAACTTTATCTTTTCTACCCTAGCCTCTGTTTAATTGAAACTGATGATATATTAACTGGTGCTTTTGGATAGCTATTACTTTTAGGGTGTCAATCCAATAGTCAAGAATTGCTAGTCAACCCATGAGTCAGGAGGTGTGCTTGTTTGAAAAGACTATGTGCCCTAGAAAAGCCATGTTTTAATCCTGATCTATTTTGTGGAGGCAGCCATTTCTTTTAATCCTTATTCAGCACTATAAATTGGAAATTTGATTAGATTATCTCCACAGAGATGTGACTTACCCAATTGTGGGTATTAACCTTTGATTAGAGGGAGATGTGACCCCACCCATTCCAGGTGAGTCTTGATTAGTTTACAGGAATCTTTTAAAAGAGGAAATATTTTGGGAAAAGCTTCAGAGTTGTGAGAGCCACACAGCCAATACAGCCAGAGACCTTTGGAGATGAAGAAGTAACATACCCGCGGGGGAGCTTCATGAAACAAGAAGCCTGGAGAGAAGGCTAGCAGATGCCACCATGTTCACCTGCCATGTGTCTCTCCAGTTGAGAGAGAAACCCTGAACTTCATTGGCTTTGGTATCTTTCCCTGGATGTCTTAGATTGGACATTTCTATATCCTTGCTTTAATTGGGACATTTTCATAACTTTAAAACTGTAAACTTGAAAATTATTAAGTCCTCCTTTTTAAAAGCCGTTCCATTTCTTGTATATTGCATTCTAGCATCTAGCAAACTGGAACAGGAGGGATGCAAATTTAAACTAGGTGCCAATGCAGTTGCCTAAGGAGTTGGAGTTGGGCTTCTAATCTGCCACCTCTCATTAGAATTTGACTTTGGAAAGTGACTTAGTTTCATGAAATATGTATTCTTCTGCTTCTCTCCTTAGATTATAGGCAAGGGACTTGCTGTTTCAAAATAAAAATCAAAACAAAAATACACAAGCATTGTTATCTTTCCTGCTAAAAAATATTTAAGGTTTTATAAAGTTCCATATTACAGAAATAATCATATAGAAAGGGACATTCCCCCTATTATCCCATCCTCTAGAGGTAGCTGCATCCTCCAATTTTAATGCCTCTCTATCTCTCGTAGGGTATTGCTGTTATTTTTATTATAGTTTTATCTTTTAAAAAACTGCTCAAGGTATGCACATTGTTCAGCAACTTGTTTCATTTGTTAAGACTGCATCTGTAGTACAGAATTACTTCATTATGGATAATACACCACAATATGCTTTTGTACTATATACTTAACCACTACTCTACTGTTTCTTATTTCTTCTTTTTATACATAATGCTGGAATTAAAATTCTTCTATACATATCTTCATGCACACACATGCACGTGTGCATGCATTCTTCTTTAGGAAAAACTCCAAGAAATGGTAATAAAGGAAAAAGATACAAGCATCTCAGATTTTAGCAGATTCTGCAAATAGCCCTGCAAAAATGTGTCAATTTATATTCCCACCAACAGTGTGTGAAAGAACTCACATTTTGAAACACTTTCTTTTCTCCTTGCATCTCCTGCATTTCCTATTATGGTTCTGGTTCTTGGCACACAAGCAGCATGCAATATTTGCTTGAACGAATTCATAAATGCCAATGCTAAAGGAACAAATAGTTTATTTAAACAGTTATCAATGTATATAAGAACATAAATATGAACATGTATCTTTATAAATGTTCAGTTATGTACCTAAGATTCAAAAAGCATACCAAATAGATCTATTGAGAAGATTTAATATTTGAAATTCTCCATGCTTCAGTAAATTGTGATTGTTTAGTTACATATGGTTCGTTGTTTCTGAGCAGAGGGGACTAAGTCATGCAATGCTTTTATATTTTTTGTGTTTTCCAGGATATACACTTATATTTAAAAATCTTGAAATCAATGTAGCTTCTTTGTAATAACTTCCATTAGGATCACTCAACTACACCAAAAATGGATTTACGATTTCTCTACACTTTGAAATATAAGCTTCCTCTTCAAACTAATGAATTAGTTTCTCTTAACACTAGGTATTCTCTGAAAGCAAGTTCTCTTAGAAGCTGCCTAACTCTTAAAGGGGAAGAGGTTATGATTGTTTAAATTATTATTTGGGGGTAACAGTGACTTGAGATTTGGGAGAACTGGACTGAACTTGAAATTGTTACCAATACGTGTGTCCTTCACTTTATGCAAAGGATGCATTTGTTAAACTGTCTCTAAGAAGTAAAGCATTGTGCATCAAATTGCATTTGAATTCTTCAGAGGGGACAAAGTATACTGGATAGGAAATTGCTTAAAATAATGTTGAATATATTTTACAAAAGAATTGAAGGATTCTTAATAAATAAGATTTTTTTATCACTCTGAATTTTCTGGATCTGTAATTCCACGTTAAAATTTCAAAATTGGTACAAATGCATAGCATCAAATAAATTTAGAACTTGGGTGTAGTACTCAAAGCAGCATAGTGATACCAATTCTGTTTATTCGGTTGATCTACTTGGGCAAGACCACAAGAAAGATTCAAAACCCAATATCCAAAGATACACTGAAGCAAGACTCAAAGCAAAGAAGTGACTTAAATGCAAATAAATATTCCAGAGGCAGAGGTCATGGAGAATCAGAGTCCAGACAAGATAAGTGGCAGAAATGAGGCAGATAGATGAGAAAAGAACTAACATTGATTTCTCATTATTACAGCAAGCACTATGGCAACATTTTTTCAGACAGTTCTTACTTCTTTTAAGCTTCCCAATGCCCTTTGATGGTCATTTAGACTGGTATTTATAGGAAAGGAACTGAGGTTCAGAGAACCTAAATGGCTTTCCCAAGGTTTACTCAGCTGAAAAGAGAGAAGATGAAAGCAACAGAAAAAGGTGTTCTGTGCATGGCCCCAGGCTATGGCCCAGTGTGAAGACCCTAGACAGAACAATCTTCTTATATTTCAGAGAGAACCTGCCTCCAAAGTAAGCTTCTGAAACTCCCTATGAAAGTAAGAAGTAGTAACTGGCTTCCTAATATGGATTAAGTTTTGTCAAGCAGTTTCTCTAAGCACTATTCCAGGGCCACATCTGTAAGTACTACCTGGTCTAATTGAAAACGCAGGCTTCTAGAACTGAACTGGATCTATTAAATCAGTCTCTTGGTATCCTAAGAATCAGAGATTAACAAACATCCCACAAGGCTTCCAAATACATGGATGTTTCAGAAACACTGATTTGAGTGTTTAAAGTTAGCAGTAATGGTAGAAACCTAGGCACCTAGCATATCCAGAAAAACCTGGTATTTATAGGCTTTTGGCTCTTATAAAGGGAATTTATTAAGTTATAAATTTACAGTTCTAAGTCCATAAAATGTCAAACTAAGGCATCCAGAGAAAGATACCTTGACTCAAGAAAGGACCAATGATGCTCAACATTTCTCTATCAGTTGTGAGGGCACATAGCAATGCCTGCTAGCTTTCTCTCCAGGCTTCTCATTTCAAGCCAGCTCTTTCTTTCTACATCCCCAAGTCTCTCTCTCTCTCTCTCTCTGAGTTCTGAAGCTTTTTCCAAAATGGTTCCCTCTTAAAGGACTCCAGTAAGTGATTCACCTTGAATAGGCAGATACATCTCCATGGAAACCACCTACTCAAAAGGTCCCACCCACAATTTGATGGGTCACACCTCTATGGAAGCAACTTAATAAAAAAGATCCCATCCAATTTTATTGAATTAGGATTAAATAACATGACTTTTCTGGGTACACAACAGTCTCAAATCAGCATATTTCACCCTCTGGACCCCAAAAAGCCATGTTCTTTCCATATACAAAATACATTCATTCCATTACAATATCACAAAGCCTTAAATCATTTCAGTAAAAATACAAATACAGTACAAAATCAAACCCAGTACAAAATGTCATCAAAGTCAGTTACAGGCATGGTCTGTCCTAAGGAAAAATTGTCCCCTGGCTTTTGACCTGTGAAACTCAGAACAAGTTATCTTTCTCCAATATACAAATGAGAGACAGTCATAAGATACATGTTCACATTTCTGTAGGGTGATACTGGAAGGAAAACTGGGGTCAAAGATTCCAAACACCTACGAAAACCTGCAGGGCAAATTATTACATTCCAAAGTCTGAGAGTCATTCTTCCTTGGGGCTTTAGAAAGCAGCAGTCCCACCCTTTCCAAGGGCCTACATAGTGGCCCCGTTTCTCTCCAAATGCTGGGTAAAGGTTACAACCTTGGGAGACATCTGGGAGACCACCTTTTTCTTGGATCCACTCTCTTCATGCATTGGGGCAGCACCTGAGCTCTCTGCCACCTCTGGAGCACAAACTCACCCCCCTGAGAACAATGGGGAAGAAGCAAGGCTCTCCTCAATCCCCAGGGAGTGTGCTCCATCCTCTCAGAGTCCTGAGGCACCAAAACTCTTCCTGAACATTGAGATGGAAGGCCTGCCCTCTGCCTTGGGGGCAAACTCACCCTCTCCAAATGCATGGATGGGCACGCTCCTGGCCTGAGGTTTCTTGGACTCAGACCTTAGCTTCAATGGGTCTGCCTTTGAAGTTATTTTCCCTTTAATTTTTCTCTTTTCTGTCTCTTTTATTCTAGACTGGCTGTGGTTCCATTTATACGGATCCCACAACACTATGTTGATTTTCTATACAGTATACTGTGATCATACCCATCAGGTAATAGGACTTTGCACAAATTCTTCTTGGATAATTCCATTTCATGTGGGGCACTATTCTCTAGGGTCTCCCTTTCTGGAAGCCCAGAATTTTCCAGACCATCAATATCTGGTTTCTCTGTATCCAAGAGTTCAATTCTCATCTTCTCTCTTTCCTATCACATTTTTACTATAGGCTGCAAAAGAAGCTAGGCTGCATTTTCCACATTTAGTTTGGAAATCTCTTAGACTAAACATCTAAGTTCATGGCTTTTAAAACTTGCCTTCTATTCAAAACCAGTAGTCAATTTTACTAAATTTTCTGCCACTTTAAAACAAGGATCACCTTCCTTCCAGTTTGCAATAGCGCATCATTTCTAAGGCCTTATTAGAAATATCTTTAAAGTCTACATTTCTACCAATTGTCTCTTCAAAGCACCTAAGACTTCTCTATCAAACTCCTCACAGTGTTCCAGAATATTCCCTTTATCCATTTAAAAAGCATTCAACATGTGTGGTATTTGCAATCTGCAGCATCCCATTTCCCTGATACCAAAATATGTTTCAGTTTATTAATGCTGCTGGAAATGCAATATAACAGAAATAGGTTGGCTCTTATAAGGGAATTTATTAAGTTACAAGCCTACAGTTCTAAGTCCATAAAATATTTAACTAAGGCATCCAGAGAAAGGTATCCTTGACTCAAGAAAGAGTCGATGACATCCAGGGTTTCTCTGTCAGCTGGGAAGGCAAATAGCAATGTCTACTAGCTTTCTCTTTAGGTATCTCATTTCACACCAGCTTCCCTGGGGGGCATTTTCCTTCTGCATCTCCAAATATCTCTCTCGCTGTGTGGGCTCTGAAGGTTTTTCTAAAATGATACCCTCTTAAAGGGTCCAGTGAGCAACCCACCTTGAATGGATGGAGACACATTTCCTTGGAAACCACATAATCAAATGTTACCACCCACAACAGGGAAGATCGCATCTCCATGGAAACAACTTAAGCAAAAAGATTCAATTCAACAATATTGGATCAGGATCAAAGAACATGGCTTTTCTGAGGTACCCAATAATTTCAAACCAGCAAACTTCCTTAGCTGAATAACTTAGTGGCAGAAGAAAAAGAAATGCATAACACTAATAAATATCAATAATTGCCAAAAAAACAAACAGTGTTATTAAACACTAATAATAGAAGCATCAGTTTCATTAAAATAAACTAAAAGTATCTATATGAAAATCCGTTCTATCATGAAATCACTTACAGATTTTCAGACCTTTGAGGTAAAATGGCAAGGGATCATTTGGAAGAGTATTTCCTAAAGCATCTCTTCACCTGTCTTCAAATATATTAGGATAAGGGCCCAGATATTGAAATTCTTCCTTCAATTTAATTACCAAAGACTCTTTCTAGATGAACCTGGTAGACATTATATATGAAGGTTGAAGAGGTCAAGAACAAACAATACTAAATCATTCATTGGGGATTTCACATAAGTATTCTCTAAGGAGGAGGAAGGAATTCTTACTAGATCAATCACTTAATGCACCTAGGATGTACTGCATTAATGTCAAACACAAAAGAAATGTTATTCTGAAAACAAACTTTGTTTCCTCATCACACACGTTTTCCAGAAATCATGTTTTAATTTTTGTTTGTCTGTTTTTGCACATAAAACACTAGCTAAACCCACAATAATATCCTGATCCATTCACATTGACTAATACAGTCTCTGATATGTCTTCCAGGAATAATGTTCAAATGTAAAGAGGTACCCATGAATGGAGGGTAAAGTTTACAATCATTCAGATCGTTATAGCTAATACTTCATTTTATCTATGCTTCCAGAACTATTCAAATTACTTATATGAAACATCTAATTTAATTGTCATAACCATTCCATGAAATATGTGTATCATCAACATCTTCATTTTAAAGCAAAATGATCAAGAACCAGAGAGGATAGGAAAGATGCACTAAGTCACAGAAACAGTAAGATTTGGAGTCAGGATTTGTTCCCAGGAAATCTGGCTCTAGGGCCCAAACCTCAGCCCCCATGTCATTGTAACAGCAACAAATATGAATATATCTGGTGTCCAAATTAGGACAAATATCTCCAACAGGGGGCTCTTAATTTTTAAAAAAGTGGTCAAGTTTTAAAAAATTGTATACAGCAGATATAGTCAACTTCCAAAGGAAGCACGGCGTCCATACTGGTTTTACCTAGCTCAACTTTCAGCATCTGGGTGACTTTTACCATGAGAATCACAGTCCATACTTACAAATCTGAATCACTAAAAGATAATATATAGCTCCTTTTTTATTTTTCCAAATGAAAGTTTTAAGTAAAATAAATGTCTGGCTGCATTGGGAGGGACCTCTTCTGAGAAAAGATTTTCCAGAAGACGAAAACAATTGACCGCAGGGCTTTCCAAGAAAATGGAACCTTGGAACAAAACCTGCAGAACTGAAGATTAGCACCACTTGATGACAAGCAAGTTTTGATCCAGGAGAGATAGCTTATCAGTCTGGACATACCATGTTGACTAATGTATATCTGCTCCCCACTCTGAAGATCCCCCTTTGTAAAAATGAAACTCAGTGTAAGCCAATCAAAACATTTCCTCACTTGCTTCATACTCACCCTATATAAGCTTCTCCTTTCCAATCCCTCAGTGGAGTTCCATTCTATTTTCCAAATGGCATACTGAGCAATTCATGAATTGCTCAATAAAGCCTGTTAGATCCTAAATTTTCTGAAAGACATTTCTTTTAACAAAAAGGAAAATTGAAATCGTTTCAGAATAGATCAATTGTTAAATATTTTATTTAATTATTTGAACGTTGGTGAGTCATGTGGTTTTGGAATAAAGCAGATTGGTTTCAAATTCGAGCTTAGTCATTTAGTATTGGCAAGATCTTGGACAAGTTGCCCCACTAGTCTGAATTTCCTTATTTTAATCCTACACATAAAGGAGGCAGACAAATTATTACTAAAATGAATTTCAAAAAAAAAGAAGAAGAAAAATTAAAATAAAATGAATTTCATGGACAGGCTATCTCATAATCCCATAAGGGTGTTTGTTAAAATTATAAATATTTAAAGATTCAGCTTAAAATATGCTGAATCAAAATCCCTGACCAGGGGGCTCAAAGTGTATAGTTTGAATAAGTCCTATAGATGAACTTGTGAGTACTAAATTTTGAAGACTACTGAACTAGATGACTCAAAAATTTCTAAGGCAAAATATCCTAGCTAATTAGATATTTTAGAGCTTCTTTTGTTCCCATTTCAAAAGGACAGAAAGATCAAAGTGCTATTAATTTAATGATATCAAAAATATAATTGAAAATGATTAACCAAATCCCTAAATAATATCATAAAACCATAAAGTGAGAAGGGTTTTTGAAAGGTTCTTTGCATTTTCCTTTTAATTAAGACTACTGTCACAGGTTTCAAATACCACATTTGGAAAAGGATTCCTCTCTGTCATTCTATTTCTCTTAAAATTTAATACATTCCAAAAATGATCATTAGCAGATGCCCAGATAATTACTATCCCATATAAATATTAATTCTGCTGTTATAAGCTTAAAGGAATATACTTGAGAATTAATCTATGTAAAAAGAGTAACTTGTAGTTACCTACAATTTATCCACCACAATTAAATAGTGAACTTAAAACACTAGAGTATCATAAGGTTCCCAGATGGTGACTTAATCAGTTACAAGGAAAAAAAATCTAAGATCCTCTGTTGTCTCATAAATGTAATTCCTTCATTATTTTTAACTACAGCAATCCAGGATAAGTTACATTATCTGTAAATAAGTCAGAGTGGAGTGAATTCCCATATATCACAGAGAAATACATGTCCTAACAAAAATGTGTCAATTAACTTGATATATAAATAATGTTCAATAGCTGTTTGCTGAAAGAATGAATGGATTAACCAATTAAAATATTTAAATGGAGATTTTTCTCTAATGCCACAAAGTCATATGATCTCACAAACCCATATTATTGCCACTTAGACAGAAGCACATCTCTCAGTACCAATTTCTCATGCTCTCCAGCTAGTATCAATTTTGGTTTGATAATCTCAAAATTGGCCATCTTTTCCTTTTCTTACTCTCTTCCCAAAAATATATGCTTGGGATTGAATTCTCTTTGACCCGAGATTTTTCACTTTTAAAGTGACATTTAATTGTTCTGGTAAACCAGTACCTGCAAATACATTAATTCATGGTTTCATTACTCACACTCTTTTACCACTCTGATATTATGAAGTAGTATTGCTTAATATATGGTGTTGACAAATACCTAAACTAAGTTTTTTTGCAAATATCATTTTTTCTGAAGATAGGATCCATAGCTTATTTTGCACTTCATGAATTAAAAGTGGCATGCACACACACACATATATACACACCTATGCACACCCAGGCCCATGGATCAATGTCTAAAACCATTTTCATAAGTCTAATAAACCAACAGGAAGATGGTTATGGAAAGAGAACTCTAACATGATCAATTACATATATGCAGGCCCTGTATATGATAAGGACTGAAAGGAACAGAAATGGGCTAACATGAAGAAAGAATGATCTTAAGGACAAAGTCACATGTGCAGAGTCTGGGCCAATGTATTTCTTGGGATGAAATGTTGAGCATTCTGCCTCCTCTTTGTGCAGGTTTGAAGCTTTATATACCCCAGAAAAACCATGCCCTTTTTCTTGATACAATCTTGAGGGGGCAGCCATGTTTCTTTTAATCTGGATTCAATATTGTGGGGTGGAAACTTTGATTGGCTTGCTTCCATGGAAATGTGACACACCCAATTGTGGGTGTGGCCTTTTAATAGATGGAGATGTGACTCCATTTATTCAAGGTGGGTCCTGATTAGTTTACTGGAGTCCTTTGTAAGAGGAAACATTTAGGAGAAAGCTCAGAATTGAGAGATGCTTGGAAATGGTCGGAGTGCCGAGCCAGAGAACAGACGCCTAGGCAGGGATATGTGGAGCCTAGCAGACATCACCATGTTGTCTTCCCATGAGATGTTAAGCAAGCCAGAACCCAGAATTGTGCCCCAGAGGAACTAAATGAAGGCCCACAGATACTTATAGAGGAACCCACTGGCATCAGAAGCTGGAAGCAATGACACTGGAAACAAGGACCAGCAGATGCCAGCCACATACCTGCCCATGGGACTGACAACAGCCCTTCTTGAATCAAGGTATCTTTCCCTGGATGTTTTAGTTTGGACATTTTTATGGCCTTAGAACTGTAAGCTTGTAAAATAATAAATTCCTTTTTTAAAAGTCATTCCATTTCTAGTATATTATATTCCAACAGCTTTAGCAAACTGATAAACTGTCCCAAACACCTCCACTCTGGTGAGTCAAGAGGATAGCATCAAGCCACAGAGGATTATTCTGAGGTTGTGAAATCTAATGGAATTTGCCTCTGGGGTTTCAGAGTTGCTTGGGAGCACTGACCGTTTTCTCCTTTCTAAGTTCTCACTTCTGTAATGGCAGTATGAATCCTTTGCCCATACTAACATTATATTTTAGAAGAAGGTAATATATTTTCTGTTTTCATAGACCCACAGATGGAGAAGAGTTTTGTTCTAAAATGTTCACACCATAAGTTTCAACCGAATTTGATTTAGATGAGATTTTGGACTTAGAATTGGTGCTGGAATAGTTCAGACTTTGGGGAATGTTGGGATGGGGGGAATATGCTATGTGTATAGAAAAAAACATGAATTTGCCAAATGAAGAGCTGTTCTGAGATGAACGGTGTCCTCCAAAAAGTAATGTTTAAGCTTTAACTTCCAGTTCTGTGAATGTGACCTTATTTGGAAAATGTGTCTTTGAAGATGTGTTTAATTAATCTGAGGTCAAACTGCATTATAATGGGCCCTAATTCAATATGACTGTTTTCCTTATAAGAAAAAAGTATTCTGCCTAAAGACTACAACATCAGTTCTTCTGTGAGTTACTAGTCTGTAGGCCTCCTCTTCGGATTTCAGGAATGCAACATCAACTCTTACCAGAATTTCCAGCCTGCTGGCCTCCCTTATGGATTTCAAACTTGCCAGCCTCCACAATTGTATGAACCAATTCCTTAAAATAAATCCCTTTAAATAAGTACATATAGAGAGATGGGTATAAATAATGATATATAAATATATCCTGTTGGTCTATTTCTCTGGAGAACCCTGATTGATAAGGTAAAAAGGGGAAGAAGATTAGAGTTATATGAGATTTATGAGTTGCATTTTGGCATGCACTTTTAATAGAAGGCTAAGGGTACTAGATTCTATGGGTCAAATGCCTAAAAACCTACAATAAATGTAAGGAATTTACACAAAGAAAAAAATTGTCCTTCCCAGATAGTAGACAACATAAAAGGGCCTAAAAATGCAAGGTGAGATGACTGGACATATGTTCAATAAAGATTTTTTAATTGAAATGGAAAACTGATGACAAATTTGACATCTATTCCTCTAGTGATTTTAATTTGAATAAGATGACTTACAAATGATTGTACATAAAATCCACAGTGAAGAAGACAGGATAAACTGGCTTTTCTGAAGATCGTAAAGTTGTATAAAATATTTTACCCTACAAAAGAGAAAACTAATCCAAGTCATAAAAAATATTATTTGATGCAGACGGTGTTATATGGAATGGAAAAATGAATGTGAAATTCTTATCAATGAACGGGAATTTCTAAAATTGTAATGATTTGAATTATGTATGAATAATTAAATCTATATTGTAGTCCCAAGAATTGAATTACCATTAAGCAATAAACACTATTAAACATCAAAAAATCCCTGTTTTATTTTCCCACTCTATAATGTCATTTGAGAGTCTTCCTTAGTGTTTAGAGACCCATCAGAAATTCAAGCATATTCATCTTCTTTATAAATAAGAGAGTATCCGAGTGTAAAAGAGGAAACATATGTTTTTATATTTTAAAAACTATTCACAGATTAAATTAATGCCAGGAAAAATTTGAAGCACGCAGAGTTTTACAAACATGCAGGGATTCAAGTGATTTCTGTACATTTTCATTTTATTCCCCAAAGCAGGCACATGCCTCTTACTGTTGTGAGCATCTCAAGAGGCTGCTCACCGAGGTAAACAATTCTCATGATGGCTGTTGAAATTGTGAGCTGAAATCTCATCACTTAGAAATCTAGATTTTCTTCTGGTCCTAAAAGGGAATTTTCCTATATGCTAAAGTAATTAAATACTTAAAAATCACCATTTTTCTACTCTTCTAAGCCAAATTCAGATTGGAGTGAAATCAGAGGTGGTCTGGTGCATTTTCACTTCTGCGCTTTCCCTTCCTGGCTCTGCTCAGCACCCTCGGATCCCCTCCTGGGTTTGGTCTGTGTCAAGAGAGCAAGAGCTGGGGGAAGGAAAAATAGAATATTCCCTTCCCTCTTTGTCTTGAGAGAAATAGGCACTCTCTACCCTTACCTGGCTTTATTTTTTCAGAAGGAACTTACTATCCTGTGAAATCATACGGTAGGCAAGAAGATCAGGGGTACTTTCTCTGTTTTCTGGCAATTTTCACTAAAGCCCATAAAGATGAGAAGAGCAGGTAATAAGGTAGCAGGCGTCCTAATGAGAGGTGCTAGAAACATCCTTGCAAGATTAACTAAAAGGCAGCAAAACTGACCCAGTGACCACTGCCCCATCCAAGCTACTTAATAGGAGGCTAGACATTTGCAAGGGGATTATTTGGAGGGAAATGATAAGAGAAAGGAGTGAATTTTTTAATCCTCTTCTCCCCACTAGATAGAACAGAGACAGAGTATGCTGAGAAACTCTCTGTGGTGGGAAAGCCCAGGCTACAAAAGGAGAGATTAGCATCTTTCTCCCAGCCTGGAGCTTCAGAAGTCAAGGACCACGGAGGAGAAGCACAATGAGAATCCTTGGAGGAACATGGTTTGTGTCCCCAGGACCCAGGAGGTATATGTGAACATTGAGACTGAACCTACTTCTTGCCTGGAGAAGACACAGTGCTGAATGAAGTATGACATTTGACTTTTTACATTCTAAACCCTCATTCCTCTGATCTGGCCTTAGAAGTAAGGCAGCAGGAGTAAGGAAAAGTTAAAGAAAGAGTGAACAAACAAAACAAAGCCTCTTGATCAAGCATATTAAATATCAATAATTTAAGAAATAAAAAAAAACATGATGTTTAGACCATCCTATGAACCCGTTAATGATATATTTCTAAGTTAATGACTCTGTGTTCTCTACTAAATGTTAGCAGTAGAGGGCATGATTTTTTTTTTACTTTTGCCTTCTTTACTCCTTTATCTCCAGTATTTAAACCCAGACTAGCACAAGAAATATTTGAATAGTAAAGGATTAAATAAAAATCAAAGAATGATCTAAGGGAGGTCCCAAGCCCAGAAAAGAAAAAGAAATAGACATTGGGCTCAGGTACTAGTTTCCAGGGTTTAATGTTATAATAAAATAATTGAAATTTGAAAATTTCTGTCCATCATGAGTTTTGGGTAAATCAATGAAGAATTTGGATTCGTCATCCTGCACACACATCTACATGTATATAAGAACACTAAATCTGCTGCCCTTATTATTTATTTATTTTTTTGGGTTGATGTTTCAAAGACCTAACCAGATATTTTGGTCTCACATAATCGTAGCTAAGTGTGAAGTATTTAAAAAGATGAAAGAAATGGTATTTCCATTGAACAATATGCACCAACTTCACCATATGTTCTCTACTCTTGTCAGCTTGTTTATGTGGCATTTTATCTGCAGGCAACAGCTTTGTTCCTCGTGGCAGGAGCCACATACTGTGAAAACAGCAAAATGTAAAGGAGAGGGAGGGCACTCACTGAATTCACCTGTACTTAAGCCAGCTCTCACTGTGAAATTCTAGTGAGTTAATTCTAGGAAAACTCACGATCAAAGAGACACAGCTCAGCACAGGGTTCTTCTAAGTCCCCTTTCTTGAACTCTGAACAGAGGGTATCCAAACCCCAGTGGCACCTTGCTGAGGAAAACCTTGGTCCTTGCTACTACATATTTGTGTGATGTTCCTGAAACCCCAAAACTCTGCTTGCCTTCATGCTCTGCAATTTAGAAGTAGAATATCTCACAAGTGACAGGCAGCTGGACTCTGAGGACCTCTGTTGAAATTCAAGAACATTTCCTATGCTGGCAGCATTTGGGACTGGGAAAATGGAAACCCAGGTATTAGTTAAGATGATCAGGAATTAATTTAGATTATGACATAGAATTTGGCATTCCTATTTAAATAACCAATCTCTTGGTTACCTATTCAATTTATCAAAACAGATACAGAAAATAAGGTGTGCTCTATAGAAAGGAAAAAAACACAAGAACCAAAAAAAGTCCTCCTTTCCCCACAACAAATCACCAACTTTATATTCTTTTGAACTGCTGTTAAAAATAATTTCAGGTGTAATATGAAATTCTCTTTTTATTATGAAATGTTCTGTAAAAGCTCACGAAGGTAATTTTCCTCTGCAAAGAGGAAGAATAGTTGGCAGGAGTGGCTAGATATAATCTAAAGTGTAGAGAACAACACTGAGCTCTTTGTACATATATCCATCAGCAATATTAAGGGATCTTTTCATATCAAATTATCTGAGAGGATTCCTGTGGACAGTCCCAAGACAGCCTTCCCAGTTGCCTGAATAATAAGGGGTATATTAAAAACTTGATCAGACTTTTATTCAGAGTTGTAGGTATAGGTCCCAACGCAAGAGACACCTGGACATATCAAACTACAAAGATTCCTGGCTGCAATTCTACCTCAGTATGAAAGTATGTTTTTATCTGCCACTTCTTACATCAATGTCCCCTTCTTAGGCCCATCAATCCACCAGCAGGTGTTTTGGGGTTTCTGCTAAGAAAAGGAGGGAGGAGATGACTGACTTGACTCAATCTCCTTGAAGTAGTTCTCCTAGTCATTTGTCACATGAACTTTTGGAAACAAAGGAATGCTATGAACATTTGTTTCCAAAGTCCACCAACACAAATAAGAAAATAAAACTCTTGAACTCCAATAGACTCCAGTATGTTCTTTTTCATGCGTGTTTGTGTGTATGTGTGTTGGATAGGCAACAATTCTTTTTCATCTTCAGAGAACTTTCCTAAGATTGTTTATTGTGTATATATTTTCCTGAGATCCTGAATAGAGGCATACTGGTCAGATGAGTACAAATATTGCTGCTAACAAATTCCATGAATGTTGTTTAATGACTAGACCTAAATTACTTTAAAGCCATATTGGATAATAAGCAATTCTGATAACTGCCTGGCCACTTATTTGTTAGGAGTTCATCCACATTTTCAGGTGAATTACATGGATTAGAAACAACTAGCTGATAGCAATCACCCTGAAGAATTATCATAACATGCTACCATATATGTTCAAACAATAAATATGCGTCTTCAATCAGATGCCTCTGTATATACAGGTATTCAGAAGTATAGAAAGCATATTTAAATTGCAGATATGAACCACAAAAGGAAATTGAATTGCTGTTACAATTTTAACATAATGCAGTTACTTTACTCACAATACATGTACTAACTAGTCTAATGAAAGTCATTTTAAATCTCATGATCAACTGACCTGTGTGCATAGAATAGTAAGGAAACATTATGCATTAGTTTTCAATTGCCATTGAAAGACATTATCACAAAAGTCATGGCTTAAAACAACACAAATTTATTAAGTTACTCTTTTGGAGGTCTCACAGAAATAAAATCCACGTGTCAGCCAAGCTGCGGTCCTTCTGGAGATCTCAAAGAGAAACAATTTCCTTGCTATTTCCAATTTCTAGGGACTGCCCATAAGATGAATAGAACAAACAAGCACCTTCAGATAAAGAAAAAAAAAATTCCTTACTGAAAAAATAATTCATTTTCCGTAACTAAGAATAAAGATGAAGGACTTTTTGATAGAAAAAGAAGCAGAAGGTATGGATATATATTTCATGCTCACAATAAAAATCACTATGTCATTCATAATTAAGCACAAAACAATGTTTTTTTTTTAACTTTTAGAGTATAGAATAGTTTGTTTACATCCAGTGTTGGTAGCTGGTAGGGTTATGGGCATTCATATTCTCTGTTGGTGGGATTATATACCAGTAAAATTTTTAGCAACATTGTTTAAATTTTGCTTTTAATTTAAAATTTTAAAAAATTTTACTTTTTAATCAAACATTTCAATGCTAAGAATTATCTCTACAGTTATATTTATGAAAGTATTCCAAGGTACACATCCTGGGATTGTTTGGCACAGTGGTTATTGTTTTCTTAATATGGAATTAAGCTAAGTGGCTGGCTGGTAAATCCATAGAATACGGAACTGCCCTTAAAAAGAAGTGTAGACATGAATGTGAGGAATAAGCACACAGGTTATACCTTCAAGAGATTGCATGACAAAGCAGCAATGTGCAGTATGCAAGGTACAATCACACTGTGTAAAATGAATGTGCATGTGTGCACACATGTGCTCACGTGAGCTCATGCCACACATGTATATGCTTCTGTTATCTAGAAGGAGCCACAAAAATTATCAACAGTAATAGTTGATAACCAATCCCTTTAGTGAGAGGGACTGATGATATTGAAAGGGAGATTTTGGTTTTAGCTTTGTAACTTCCTGAATTGTTGATACGTTTTTCCCCTTCAAGTATTAGGATTACTTTAAGAGTAAAATATTAAAAAGAAATCAATGTACCAAGGTCTGTTTATAATAATTTCTAGTTCCAGATATGCAGCTATATTTTCCAAATGAGTAGAGGCTTTATATGGAAACAGACTCAAAAATGTATGGATGGCCTGCCCGTGCAAAACAAAAAAAAAGTATGTATGATAAACATCAACAATTATGTTTCTCTATCTCCTGTTTTACAGTGGAGAAGAGAGGGGACAATCATTAGTTAAAGCTAGAAGTTAAGTTTCTCGCCTCCTCAGTCAGGATTTTGGGGAGGAAAGGTAAGTGCCCCATACAGTCCTTGTCCTTGTCCACTCAGCAGAGGAATGGCTTTTCCTTTAGCTGAACTTTGATAACACATCAGCAGTAACTGAGTATATCTCTTGTTGACTTGGTCCTTTCCAGAGAAACTGCCATTGGAAACTCTCATTAGAAGGACCACTATAGGCCAAGAAAGGATTGAGTGTGCTGCTTGCTTAAGGTTTGAATTCCAAGGACAAGTAACCCACCCATCCTTTTGAAACATTCAGATAAAAAGCCTATTAAAACTCTTACATTTCAAGCACACCATCCAAACATACTTTGACTTTATGTCTAAGGCCTGGAAGCTTCACTTACTATGGGTGAGTTTCTGGTGACCAAACAAAGTTCCATTACCACATGGCAGTGGTTGACAAAATTTTAGAGTTCAACATTGTTCCAGGAATCCATGGTCTTAAGACCTTTCAAAATATGTTTTTGTTAGGTTTACTGGGAACTGGACTCTGATATGGGCATTTGCATGTAGGAGGTTTGCTGGAGTATGCTTTGAGGAGTAATATATTTAAAGACATAAAGGAAGCAGGATTGTGAAGAGGGGGAAGTAGACCTGGAATTCGGTTTCAACAGAGGCCGCAGAGCATCCTTCAGGAAGCTGTGGAACAGGTATGGCTTCTCAGAACTGTCCCAAATCCAAGCAAACCTCTGCATCAACGAGTCATCAGATAAGGTTGCAACTTTGGGTGCAGCAGCTCCTTCTGGCTGAGGACAGATCTTGAAGAGAGACTTAGCTGGGAGTCCTCAGCAGTCAATATCCATCCCACCACCCAGAATAAGTGCCTCAGTCCTGACAGGTCAATGTGGTGGCAATCTACAGCATCCTTTATACAGAATGTCTCAACCACTGGGAAATATAAGTTTCTTTCTCCTTGGATGCTCTCACCTCTCAAATTAAATTTCATTCAATATAATTTTATTTCTTCTTTGTTTTTTACTCCCTTTCTGTCTTCTGTGGTTTGAATTAAGCATTTTATATTATTTTATTTTATTTTCTCTCTTATCTTATAAATCATATATCTTTTTTAAATTAGTGATTATTTTAGAGTTTGAAGTATTTATTTACAACTAATCTAAGTTCACTTTCAAATAATAAGATATCACTTTCTTGATAGTGCAAACACATTACAAGAGTATTGCCAATTCCTCCCTCTCAACCCTTATTACATTGCAGTCATTCATTTCACTTATCCCTAAATTATAATCATCCAGTATAATGTTGCTATAATTATTGTGAATAAACTGTTATCTGTTAGATCAGTTAAGAATAAGAAAAATAAAAGATATTTTACTTTCATTTATTCCTTCCAAAACACTTTTCCTTTCTTTATGTAGGTCTGAGTATCTGACCATATCATTTTTCCTTTTTTCTGAAATCACTTAACATTTCTTACAAGACAGGTATACTGGTGACAAACTTTCACAATTTTTTGTTTGTTTGAGAAAGTCTTTACTTCATTTTTATTTGCTGGATATTGAGTTTTAGGTTAGTGTTTTTGTTTTGTTTTGTTTTTATCTTTCTTTCAACCCTTTAAATATTTCACACTACTCTCTTCAAGCTTGCACGGCTTCTGAAAAGAAGTGTGATAAATTCTTATCCATATTCTTATATAGGTAAGGTGCTTTTTCCTCTGGCTTCTTTCAAGATATTTTCTTTGTCTTTGATTTTCTGCAATTCATATTTGTATACCTATGTGAACAAATTTTATTCCCCACGCTCACGGTCTCTGAACTTCCCAGATCTGTAGTTTAGTGTCTGTAATTAATTTTAGTACATTTTCGGCCATTATAACTTCAAATATTTCTTTTGTCCCACTATCTCTCATCCTTCTCATGTCCCCATTACAAGTCTTTTACAAGTTTTTTCATTTTCCCACAGTTTATTGATATATCATTCTGTCTTTTTTCATTAATTTTCCTTTTGTATTTCAGTTTTGGAAGTTTATATTGGCATATCTTCAAGCTAACAGATTCTTTCCTTAGTTGTGTTCAGTTTACAGATGAACTATCAAAGACATTCATTTATTTCTGATACAGTGTTCTGATTTCTAGTATCTCCTTTTGATTCTTGGAGTTTCCATCTCTCTATTCACATTATCCATTTGTTCTTGCATGCCATCCACTTTTCCTACTAGAGCTCTTAGCATAATAATCATAGTTACATTAAATTCCCAGTCTGATAACTGCAAAATCTACGCTCTGTGTTTGGTTCTGGTATTTGTCTTGTCCTTCTAGACAATGTTTTTGCCTTTAGTATGCCTTGTAACTTTTTTGTTAAAAGCCAGGCATGCAACACAGCAAGCAAACTCCACTCCCCTCCCCCTCTCTACGTGGGGCATGACTCCCAGGGGTGTAAACCTCCCTAGCAACGTGGGACAGAAATACTAGAATGAGCTTTGACTCAGCATCAAGGGATTGAGAAAAACTTCTGGACTGAAAGGGGGGAAGAGAGAAATGAGACAAAATAAAGTGTCAGTGGCTGAGAGATTTCAGAGTCTAGAGGTTATCCTAGAGGTTATTCTTACACATTAACCCCTTTTAAGCTTCAGGTGAGTTGGAAAGGCTGGAGGGAAGGCCTGAAACTGTAGAGTTGTGTTCCAGTAGCCATGTTTAAGATGAATGTGTAATGATATAGTTTTCTCAATGTGACCGTGATTGTGAAAACCTTGTTCTGATGCTCCTTTTATCTGTGGTATGGACAGATGAATAAAAAATATGAATTGAAAATAAAATGAATAATGGGGGGGGAAGCTAGGCATGACATAAAAATAACTGAGATAAGTAGGTCTTTACTGTGAGGTTTTATGTTTCTCTGACTAGGAAGTTGGCTGCATCTGCTATAGCTGTAGGTGTCAGAGGTCAAAATTTCCTCTGTTTGAGTCTACCTTTTGTTTTTGGATTTCCCCAAAGAATTCTTCTTAAATAAATTCTGAGCCTTGCATTTCTTTCTGTTGTAATCCCCTGTTATTATAATAAATAATATTATAATATATAGGAGCCCTATTGATGCGGCGGCAACGTGTAGGGGCAGGGAGCATTCTATAATCCTATGCTTTGGTCTCAGCATTTTAGTGAGCTGGTTCCATGGGCTGTGTCCTTCTTGAATGCTTCTCATCCCCAGCCCACCCCCAAACAAGACAGGAAGGTGAAAGGGGGCTGAAATAGGGGCTGTACCCTTCCCCTACATAAGTTAGGCTCTGGTAAAATTGCTTCTTTTATGGACAGTCCTTTTAAAGGAGAACAGAAAGAAAATCTGTATACTCTGGGCACATTGCAGAACGATCACAAGTCCCTTCCCCCCTCCTTGAAGCATGAGGCGGTTTTCTTCCAATCTTCAGAATGAGCTCCAGGAGGTAAATCTCAGGAAGCGTGGGTGCGCCCCTAGACTGGATCTCCCAGAATTTTTAACTCTCAAGCTAGTTCACACTGAGTCTCCAACAATTCATCCCTTTTAGTTTGTGTTCAGTCCCACCAGTGGGAGCCAGTGGGGAGCCAGTGGGGAGCCTCTGATCCTGGGCTTCTGCCCCCAGTAAGCTCTAATTTTCTGTATCCACTTCTCTCTCCAGATTTAGGCATAGAAGTTTGCCCTGTGATCTCAATTCTCTGCTAGGTTTAAGAAGAGATACTGTTTTTTGGTTTGTTCAATTTTTTCCTTGTTATAAGAATGGCGGTGACAATATCCAAGCTCTTTACATATTGGAGCAGAAACTGAGTATATTTCAATATAATAATTAAAAGCCCATGAATTTTGTCCTTTGGGAATATTTAGGACTAGAGGTGAAAGGCCACATTTCTGAATGATAGACAGACTGAGTCTCCCCCAAAGGTCAAGAGGAAATGAAATGTGTTGAGGAAAAATACATTTTTTTTCATTGTTCTCAGGGAATTAACTGGTATTAAAAGTTTCAGGTTAATTAAATAATGCTGAATGCTGACAGCAGTAACATTATTATTTAGCAGTAATTAACACAGTAAGGAGCTTTTCTGTAGAGGTCAGTTGACTCGGATGAGCTATTTTGTCAATCACAAAACCCTGCTATCTTGAGATGTTGACTGTTCTTAATAATAATGGATAGCACTAGGTTTCAGGATCCTGGGGACTACTCTGAAATCCTTGTGTCACATGCAATTTAAATATGTAGAATGGTGACATTTTGAATGTTACATGTATATCACCAGCAACAACATTTAATCATCCCTGTATCAAGCTCAATAATGTAACAAACAAAATGCAGGAATCAAGGACAACGATCTTAACCTACATGAATAAAAATGAGCTCAAAATTGTACATGTGTATGCAAATGTACATTTGTCTGAGACTATGCATTTATATTGATATTATAAATATGTACATGGTATATATATACATGGATAAACATGGAAAATGGAACATAATTATATATAATTATATAAGATTTATATAATAATTATATGAAAAGTGGCAAAAGGCTCAGGAATTGTAGCCTGACATTTCAGGTTACAGGTCCTGACTTTCTCACTTACTGTGTGACTAGAGAAACCCTTTATTTTCCTAAGTTTTCAGACCCTTCATGGGAAATGGGAATAAGAATATCTACCTTGTGTGACTGTGGGAAAGATTAACCAAACTTATGTATGTTCAGGATCTAATACAGGGCTTGACACATAATGGATACACTCAAAATTTTAGCTATTACTAGTAATTAGCATTGGTCTTATTGTGCTCATCCTGTGTTTTAGTTTCTTAAGGTGTTAAAAGCAGATACCAGGAAGTGGGTGGGGTTTAAACAATGGGAACTTATTAACAGCTTGAGGCCAGGAAAATGTCAAGTGAAGGCACCATCAAATTGATACTCTATCCCAAAGGCCAGCTGCCAACTGTCCTTAGTTCCTCTGAAACATGGCATGGCGCTCAGAGGCATCTGTTGGTCTTTCCCTTATCTCATGGGTTTTGTTGCTCCTAGCTTCTTGTTTCCATGACTTTCTCTCTCTCTTTGTCTGAATTTCATTCTCTTATAAAGGATTCCAGTAATAATATTAAGACCTATACTGATTAAGACCTTTACTGAAGCAGCCTCATTATAAGGTCCTGTTTACAATGAATCCACATCAACAGGAATGGATTAAATTTAAGAACAAGTTTTTCTGGAATACATAAAGGTTCAAACCACTACACCCTATTTCCATCATTATTCACTTTAATGTTGGATGAGTACTCAGGAATAAAATTTGAACATATGGAAAAGAATGGTAGAAGGAAAGTGTCCAGATCTCAGAAGAAAGGAGTAAAAAGATGCAATTTTTGCACACATACTGAATATTATTTCTTATCCAAATGACAATGTTACAATATCTTTTTACTGATGTAAAGCTCATGTGCAGGTTTGAAGGTATTATGTACCCCAGAAAAGCCATGTCCTTTAATCATTACTCAATATTGCTGAGTGGAATCTTTTTTATTGTATCCGTGGAGAGATAACCCACCCAATTATGGATGATAACTTTTGATTAGATGGTTTCCATGGAAATGTGTCTTCATCCATTCAAGGTGGAGTTACTTACTGGAGTCCTTTAAGAAGGAACCATTTTGGAAAAAGCTTCAGAGCTCACAGAGCTCACACAGCCAGAGACCTTTAGAGATGAAGAAAAAAAACAATGTACCCAGGGAAGATGTTTGAAACAAGAAGCCAGAGACCCTAGCAGATGTCACCATGTACCTTTCCAGCTGACAGAGATGTTCTGGACCCATCAGCCTTTCTTGAATCAAGGTATCCTTCCCTGTGTGCCTTAGTTTGGACATTTTCACTAATTCTTGTAAAGAATTAACCTACTTGAAGTATATTGGTAAATTTCTCCTTGGTTACTTTTGTCCCAATTAAATCTAAGCATTTGCTGGAAATCATTGTATTTTCCTTCTATTTAAACATTTCACAGCCTTACAACTGTAAACTCACAACTTAATAAATTCCCCTTTTGGAAAGCCATTCTGATTCTGGTATATTGCATTCCGGAAGCCTAACAAACTAAAAGAGTGCACCATGGGCTAACACTAGTACCATGTACTAATATAAAATTTACTTTTTATTACACTGAGAGTCAACTGGTCATCAAGTAATTTCAATTCATGGTATATGTCTAAAAAATTAGCTACTGAAAGGAAGCCAAGAAACAGGAAATCAAGATACTAACACCAGAACAATACTAAAGTAACCATTAAGCAGATATTGTACAAAAATGAAAATGTAGTGAAATGATCAAAATAATGCTTTTTACTTTGCTCTTACTCCTCAAAATGAGGACCTTTTCCCTTTGAACATTTATGACATTGCAAAGCTTTCCCACCCCCTCTGAATAGATTATTTCAATGTATAAAGAAAGCTGCCACTTCTAAATATTTAAAAAATCATGTAAAATTCAAGGATGTTTATTTTTGAATGTTGAGAACATAGAATAACCCATTTGAAATAGTTCAATTCCTATGTTTCAGAACCCTAGAGTCTATTCCATCTCCATTTCCATCCCTAAGATATTTGTGAGGGAGAGGAGTAGTGAGTGACTGTGCAAGGTAAGGATAAGGAAGCGAGGCTTGATAAAATTCTTCATTTGTTTCATGTTCCTTGGAAGGGCTGATTTTAATCATGCATAGTAGCTTGTCCACTACTGAATCAGTTAAGACTCTTGATTGCAAGCAACAGAAACAAAATTTGATTTAAATAGAAAAGGATTTAATATAAAAAGATTTTAGATTAACTCACAGACTTTCAAAAAGGCTAAGAAAAACAGGAATATAACCAGCTCAAAAGATGGCCAAAATTAGACGTCAGGACCAGTTGTCAGGGGTACCCTTTCTGCTGTCCATGAACACTGGACATAGACATACACCAGTAGCATCCCTTGTACAAGACGCTGGCTGTTAGTGTCTCCAAATCTCTGCCCTTGGAAGTGGGACTTGTTCTGTACACATCCATAAGCTCCCAGAACAAATCATCTTCTGTCTCTACCTCTTTATATAACTAGCTCCAGATACAGCTTCCAATTGTCAGAGCCTACCTTCTACCTTCTAAGCCTAGGAAAGTGAGGATCCATTTCTTTCCCTTTATAGTGGGAAGTGGGCTATGCTTCCCAACACAGTTTTTATGACAGGGAGTTTGCCAAATCAAAGAGGTGATTCAGATGCTGAAAAGATCAAGGAAATGACAAATTTCCACTACATGTAGGGCCCAAGAGAAAGTATCATTTTCCAAAAGCGCTCTACTCAGGGAATATACACTTGTGCCTTTGGAGTTAATTTCTTGTATCTCTTCAGTGTTTGGATTCCAAGGTCCCATGTAGATTGTTTGGTCATTAATATGATTATGAAATTATCTAGAATTCATAGATAATTTTTGTTTCATCACACTTAAAATTTCTTGCCGAAAGCTATACCCCCAAATGCTAACCAGTCTGCCAGGTTTAGGGCATACACATTGGATTTCTTGAATGTAATACTAAAGACATTGTGTGATCTTTGTGTTTTCCAAGGATAACCATTCACTATTCACTCAAATTAAATTGTTCTAGTGCACAACATGAAAATTATCTTATTTTAGCCACACAGAGCAAACTGAAAAGGCAAATGGGGCTTCAATCAAATATTATAATGGAACAGATTCCAATAAAGACCTTATCACTTGATAAGGCTCATTGGTAACTCAATTCAAAAATTACCTAACAAAATTCAGCTGTGATGCAAGGAATTTGAATGAATTACTTGGGCATGACCAAAAGAACTTATGTCAAAAATTGATTCATTTCTTTCTAAGTCATTTTCATGGCCTATCACTATGATATATATATATATATATATATATATATATATATATATATATATATATATATATATATATATATATATATATATATATATATATATATATATATATACTATCTGCTACAAGACCCCAAAACTAGATCAGGATATATCACCTGGTAAATTTGTAGAGTCATAGCCACAAGATGCAAGCGTGTGAAAGGTAAACAGACTAGAACAATCACTTTTCGCTTTCTTGGGCAGTAGTCCATTTTGTAAGTTTCTCAGTGATTTGCCCTTGACTTAGAGGATGCTGTGCTTGGAAGCTAAGAATTGCCCTTCCTCAGAGGGTTTGGCTGGAGTGTGCAGATTAATTCATAAATTTTAGAGAAAAAAGTCTCTTTTTCATAAATTCCTAAGTGTAGCTTTTATTTCCTCTTCTTAAGAATGTAAATGCATGTGGCTTGCGGGGAAAGGTAAGAAGCAAAGCTGTTTTTTTATAAGCAAAAGAGCCCTTCATAGGGTCTAGTGGCTCACCCGGGGATAGCTTTAGGATTAGGAACAAAAGATTTCAAAGACTAAAGTGTGTAATTTTATCCAGATGGTATATTGGCATGTGAGTGTGTGTGCACATGCAGATGTGTATGCATGCACACGTGTACATTTGGGCCTTATGAAGGCAGGATGTGAAAGCATTAATCCACCTAAGGAGGAAGTTATTGTGACAAGACAGGATGGAATTAAGGGGATCCAGATTCTGAATCTAGTGACCTTTAAATCTAGTTTCCTATACCATCAAAACTTGGACAATGATGCTGAAGGCAGGATGGTTACTCCACTCTTACCTTTCATTTAATGTTGAGCAATGGAAAATTGAATGAGCTACTAAGCAGGCTGACATACACAGACCACTTAAATGCTCACCTCCAGCCCTAAATAGACTGATATCCATTATATAAAAGGTACCTAATTACGAAAGCCCTTCAAAAATGTATATATGAGTCTCTGACCCCAGAGGCATTTTAGCAGAAGCTGGATGGCAGTGGGTCTTCATCCTACAAAAGGGATCCAGTTAATGAATTAGTGATGGATAATAATCAGCTCTGCAAAATGTCGCCTAACCCTAGGGCTCTGTAATTCTAAAATCCAGCTGTTAATAGAACTGTGGTCACACCAAATAGCTGCCAGATGAAACAGATAATGAAGACAAACATCTATGACAGGGTGGAACCTGAACAATTGACTCTAGGAATCAATACTTCAGTTACTGAGTGACAGGTGGCATTGGTACTTGCCAGGGAGATGCTAACCTCTCCTAGGCAGGTCAACCTGCCTTTAATGTATGGCTATTTGGCAGCCATCCTACTGTAATTATTGCCAGACATCCTCTATAACTTTTCTACTTAACTTGAACAGAAAATGCATTGTTTCAGTACACATTTAAATCTCTTGCTAAGGAAATTTTATATAGGAGCAGTATATTCTGAATTATCCTTATAAATACTGGCACCACTTAATGAGCCCATTGTAAAATTGCAAGTTTTACAGGATGGTTTAAGAGCAGAAATAGGATCTATTTCTAAATCCAAGCCTTCAGAATCATTATGTCAACATACATGAGGATCATCTTTATAGGTAAAAGTGTAAAATTCCTGCTAATTCTGCCTCTCCTGGTTTTGTTTATGTGCATGTGATTTAGCTATATCTTTTGCTTTTTTTGGATATTCAATTTAGTAGGAAAGAAGGACTAATGAGTGTGTTAGGTTCTCAATTTCATTGTGAGTATCTTTACACAAGGCAGCCGATAATAAAGACCGTTTTTCTTTCAGTGGCCATTGCTCTCCAAGCTAGTAGTCAGCAATGAGAAACTAACTAAGGAAAGACCATTCATTCCACCCTCGAACTCCTCCAGAACAGCTTTGATTGCTGATCCAAAACCATAGGCTTCCAGGGAGTAGGAGTTACTTTATACTTGCTTTGATGTAACTTTCTAAATCTTTCCAAATTTTATCTTTGAATCTTAATTTTTAATTTCTTACTGATGCTTCAAATACCTTTTTCTGTATTCATTAGGCAATATTTTCAAATTGCATTTCCTAGTAATTTGTACTTCATTTAACATTATCACTTTAAATTACTCTGGGATGCAGTTAGTCCCAAAGATAAAGCCTCAAATAATGTCGCCAATGCTAAGTTAAGGACACAAGTGGTTTTAGCAAAGAGGATCAGAATTGTAACTAATATGAGCTGTGCAATTATACATACGTAAAAATATACATATTCATACCTAAATAATTCTTCTAATATCTGACCCTCTCCACTGTTCATAAGACTAAAAACTGAAGAGATTTTTCTCATGAGCAGATAACAAAAACAAATGGTTCCCTCAGGTCAGAGAAACTGAATTAATAGGAAATAATTCAGAAATTTGGAATATTTGAAAGGGAAGAACTTAGATACTGTGCAACTGAATACTTGTAGCCTGATGATTTGACATTTCTGATAATTGGTAGAGAAATAGACTAGAGGTGGGAAGAGGGTGGAGTGGAGACACTGCATATCTTTGCATTCATAGAAATGGCCAATGGATAGCAGGTCTCTAGGCTATCATGACAGGAAGCCTTATTTAATTGACACTACATTTTGCACCTCCCTTGGGGGACCCACAAAGAGGCATCTGTGGAATAGTGCACTTATTATCCGCCCTTTTCTTCTGCAGATGCTTCTCTGTCAATTGTGCCTGGACTTTCTCATTGACTGTCATTTCTCTATGTCACCATAGTCACAGCTTTTTATTCACACTTCAACTTGCCTAGTCAATATCCCTTAATTTTTCTCTGTCTCAGGTCCAAGACATTTACTGTGAAGATTAAATGAAATCCTACTGTTCATCAGCAGCAAAAATAGCAGATTCTTATTCCCTTTCCCTTTACAATATTCTCTATATGCTACTTTGAAAATATTAGTGTCAGTTCCATCTACAAAGTACACAAATGCTGATGTCCAATTAGATTTATCTACAATTAAATTTTGGGGAAGGCAGGGGCTGGAAGGAGGGAGTTGAGACATATAAAAATAGTAAACAGCATCCTTTGAGAATACATATGTAAATATTTTTCACAGAATTAGCCAGAAAATAGAACTGGAATATATTTTACAAAAAGAAGAGCCATATTATGATAATAAGGCATCTCCTTTGCAGAAATCACGCTCTGTTTTTCCTTTGCTCTTTAAATGCCCTCTCATACTCTCTTTAATAGTCTCAACCAATAATTGGCAACTCCAGTTCTTGTTTGCATAGCCTTCAGAAAGCAGTGAACTATTTTCTAAGACAACAAAGGAAAATAGTAGAATTCCAAACCAATGCACAAAGGAATGAAAGGAGAAATTTTCTTACAGTGTTACCAAGTTATCAAACTTGCAATTAACTGTGGTCCTTTCTATTTATGATCATTCAAGTTCAAGTCTCAGTTCTGGAGCGAATCCAGATAAGGCTGAAAATCTGATGAAGTTTATCTTTGATACCCATACTTTCCAGTTTAATTGGGTCCTTCCTTCTTTTGTTGCTTCCTCCCCCTATGTCTAGCAACTTAATTAAGTGGTCATCTTTGGCAGCATGCAACCATTTCTCTTTACAGTAGTACTTAAACTAACAAACTGTTTTCTGAATACCTCAAACTCCAGTTCCCCAAGAGAGAGATTTTAATTGGTTTGGGCAATATCTGTTATAGGTTGTGTCTACTGTACAGACCTCTAAAATCAGACCAGCATAGTGGGCCAATGGTCAACCCAGTGGACAATGCAATGGATGGCCATCTTAGGTCACGTGCTGTCTTTGACCTAATTAGCTGTGATGGGGTGGAGTGCAGATACTGGTGACTGTGGAAAAGGAACCACTCTGAAGGAGGACAGTTACAGAGATGAAGGAAAGAAACAGAGACAAATAACAAGCTAGTAGGGGAAATAAGAAAAGACAATAAAGTTTCTGGAAAATAAATGTATCTTAATTGCTTCTTTTTCATATGGTTCCACATCCCTTACTAAAAGTATTGAGTTATGCAAATAATTTAAGTTTTATAGAACAAAACTAGTAAAACTGTTTACATTTTAACATTCTTCTGCCAGCAGGAAAAAATCTAAAAGCAACATCTTAAGATTACAGGCAGCTTTGGATTGAGAATTCAAGCAATAACCAGAGTTACTAAAATATTAAAACTTGTTTGTTTGTTTTACAGTTAAATATTAATAGATTGCTTTTGCTCTTGTCTGAAAATATACTGGAGTTAGAAACCAAGGACAATGTACTAAAATGAAAATATTCAAACAGCATATAGTAATCAAAACTGGAGGAAAATAAATAAATAAATAAATATATATATTAATTTAAAATATTAGAATAAGGCACTATTTCTAAACCGAGGAGGGAAATGTAAATTTTCAACATTACAAATGGCCCAACTAGATAATGGCCACACTTATACTAAAATATAGTTATCTCCTACCTCATAGTCCATGGTTCTTTCCATCACATCATGATTGAAAAATAAGGCTGAAGAGGTGGTACAAGCATATGGAAAGCACATAAAAGTGGTAAGTCCTTATTCCACAGAAAAGAACAAAGATTTATAAAGCAAGCAATTCTAGGATAAGTTGAAAAAGCAAGTAATGCTGGGATAGGTTGAAATGGAGAAAAAATATTCAAGCTTGATAGGTAACCATTTGACTATAATTTAAAAAATTAAATTTGAAATAAAAGGGGGAGGCTACATAATAAAGATTTTGAAGGATACAACCAGAATTTTTCATAATGAAGTAATCTGAGAGCTCATGAAAGTCAAGAATCAAAATTTCTCTGAAATTTGGAAAACAAAACATAGTAAAGAGCTTATGCAGGGAATGCCTTTCAAGGTGAAGTTAAGAGAAGTTTTAACTTGTAGGAAATAAGAGGAACTCAAAAGAAATATTAAACAAAATCTCTTATAAGAGAATATAAAAGAGTCTCTTTCAATAGACAAGCCAAATAGTATTTAGAGAGTGAGAAAAAGGATTAGAATTATGTCCCACCATTTATATTACAGAGAGGATGCAAAATCATCTAACTCTAATCTAGCCAAGTGACAACTGCAGCTCCAGAAGAATTCTTCTGTACAGGTTGGTGTCGCGTGAGTACACTTTACATAGCACAGTATGAGATTAAGAAAATATTAATTACCCATATTATATAATGGGACCTCCTTTATTTTGTGCCAGTTACTAAAAATGTTTCAAATCAAAATTTAAGCTAACTGAATTTATTACTGATGGACATACAAAAATCTAAGGATAAAGATTAAAACAACGTTCTAGCATCCACTTAAGACATAGAAAAATGGAAAAGTACCACTCCCTTGCTAATAAGAAGAAAAAATCAGATAATGTACAAGTCAACTTGTCTTGAATTCATGAAAGACTCAAGGTCACAAAGCAACCAAGTAGCTTGAAATCTAAGGAGAGATGGGCATTTTCAGGAGAGAAGGACTCAAGCACTAACTTGCCTGGAACAGAGCTCAGGAGGAAGACAAGGTTGTCATGTGAGTGTAAGAAAATTTTAGCTAAAATGTTTAGTGAATTGCTAAATACTAAGTGTGATCCAGTGGGAGAGTATAGGACCCAGCTGCCACAAACATAAGTTTCCAGTCACGCCAAAGCTCTTCTTTCCAAATCTCACAGGGTGCTAATAAGAAAGGCTTGGGACAGAGAGGAAGACCACTTCATGGTGCCATCTGAGGAAGAGGAGCAGAGACTGCTACAGAAAAGACATGAATATTCTCCCCCTTGGGAAAAAAAAGCCTTAAGCAACTCAGGGAAAGGCAGCAAAATCTGTCACTAGAGGAAACTTGTGAAGACCTATGTGACTGAAGGAAGGGAACATGGAAAAACCAAAACAAAAAGCAGCTCTACCCTTGGGGGAGAGGCAGGAAGCTGTCATGGCCCCAGCACCATTGGGGAAGGGAAAGGATGATGGAAAAGCCCCACTCCCAAGGTCCAGACAGTGACCGCTTAAGACTGTGGGTGAAGCCGGACAACTAAGAACCACATCCTGCCATTCCAACAAGAGGCTAGAAGCATGAAATAACAAGTATCACTTGGGAAGGAGCAAAAATTTGGAGGGAGATCCTTTCTGAGGCAGAGGCCCAGAGGGGAAGCTTGAAACCAAGAGGGTATTGTGGGTAACCACAGCAACAAAAATCCCAAGAAAGCTGATAGAGTGGGTTGTTTCAAAAGCCAAAATAACCTTTATTTCTATATATTAGCAATGAACAATTAAAATTTGAAATCTTAAAAAGCGTAATTTTCAATAGCATCAAAAAATGTGAAATACTTAGGTATAAATTAAAGAATGTATAAGGTGATGGTTAACCTATAGAACACTGATGAAATAAATCAGAAAAGACCTAAATAAATGGAGAGCTATATCAGGTCCATGGATTGGGTGTCTCCCTATTGTTAAAATATTAATTCTCCCCACACTGATCTATAGATTCAGCATAACCCCAATCAAACTCAAAGCAGATTTTTTTTTCTGTAGAAATTGACAAGTTGATTATAAAATTTGTTGGAAAAGACAAATAATCTGGACTAGCCAAAAACAAGTTTGAAAGAGAAGAACAATACTGGAGAATCCACACTACTTGATTTCTAGATTTACTTTGAAGCAATGCCAATCAAGAAATTGCAGTGTTGCTGGAAGTACAGACATATAGATCCAATAGAATGGAAGAGATAGTCCAGAGAAAACATTAGAGAAAATCATGTAGCCTTCAGAATTTAGGCAATAACTTCTTCAGGACAATAAAAGCATGAGCCACATAAGAAAAAAAAAAGATAAATTAGACTTCACCAAAATAAGATAATTTGCTCTTAAAAAAATACTAGTCAGGGAATGGGGAATGGGTAGTTCCGTGGTAGAATTCTTGCCTGCTATGTGGGAGACACGGGTTCAATTCCCAGCCCGTGCACTTAAAAAAAAAAAAAAAAAAGTACTAAGGGAATGAAAGAATAAGCCAAGAATTAGGAGGAAATATTTGCAATACTCATATCTGATGAAGGACTTTTGTCCAAGCTATCTAAAAAGCTCTCAAAAATAAATAAGAAACATACAGCCTAATTTAAAAAATGGTCAAAAGATTTGAATACCAAAGAATATAGATTGATGGCAAATGTACAAGTGAAAAGTATTCTCAAAAATTTAGTTCATTAGGCAAATGCAAATTAAAATCACAAAGAAATTCCCTTTTTCATTTATCTGAATGGCTAAAATAAAAAACACTAACAGTATCATGTGTTGGTGAAGATGGGTAGCCACTGAAAAAAGCATAGATTGCTGGCAGGAATGAAAATTATTGCATAAAACTTTGCAAAATAATTTGCCAGTTTCTTTTAAAGTTAAACATGCATCTGCCATATGACTCAGCAATCCCACCTCTAGGTATTTGGCTAAGAAATGAAAACTTATATTCATTCTGAACTTGGGGGTGAGTGATCACAGCAATTTTATTTATAAATACCATAAAGCAGAAACAACCCACATGTCCTTCAAAAGGTGGATGGATAAAAGAAGTATGGTTTATCCATACAACAAATTCAACTCGGCAATTAAGAGGAATGAAATACTGATACAACAACATGGATGAATTTCAAATGCATCATGTTAAGTGAAAGAAACTAGACTCAAAGATTAATGAATGTAAACTTCTATTTACATGACTTTCTGGAAAAAACAAAATTATGAGGACTGAAAACAGATGAGTAGTTTCTGGGGGCTGTGATTGAGAGAGGGGCCTACAAAAAGGCGCAGAGGACGTTTTCCTGTGATTAAACTGTTCTATATATTTATTGTGATGGTGGCTTTATGATTCTCATGTTTGTCAATACTCATAGAACTATAAACCAAAGGGAGTGAATTTTACTTTATGCAAGTTTTAATCACAATTAAAAAAAAAAAGACTAAACCTACAACTGCAAAGGAATCAAAGAGGTCACTGGAAGCTGCAACAGCCTTTGCTCCAGAACTTTTATGTTTGCTCATTAAGAGCACAGTCATGAATATTTTACTTCAGCCAACATAATTTAATATTCAAAGCCAAAGTGAGAAACTACAAGTTAGGGCCAAAAAATATAGGATTTGGCTGAGTGCATGATTTTATGCCAAAGCCAAACAGCTGAACTAGACACTAGATTTTGATTAATTCCATAAGGCATGTATTTTACAACAATACTCACTCCAATCAGAAGTAGAAAAGGAAAGACCCTAGAATTAAACCTGAATCTTGGAGCTTGCTTTCCTATAAACTGCTCTGTCCTAGTACTTAGAATTTCTCCTTTCCTGGAAGGGGCACAAGTTTATCTTGGTCTTTACAGAATACAAGAGGCCTGTCAGAGTAAAACTTCCAATAAAATAAGAATACTCAAGTGCTTATTCAACTCATTAAATAATAAGAGAATAAGTAATGTGATCACTCTGGTTTCAATAGTATTGGAAGAACAGGGGTTTAGATAGTCCATCAGGAAAGTTATTTAAATAATTGTTAGCATTAGATTCTCAGGGTAGATACACACATTGATAATGTCCTACAGTGTAATAAAGCCATGACACTTGGGGACATTTTTCCTAACAAACAGAAATATCTAAGCTACTACGTAACTTCATAGCTCCTGGGCTCTCATCAAATAGTAAATAGCAAAATAAAGAAGAGTCACCTGGGCTATAACTCAGTGCCATCTTGATCTCAGCCAGGCCTCAGTTTAATGGGTTTCTGATTGGGGCAGAATGAATCAAAAGACTTGCTAGGAGAACAAAGCCATTGAGTAATTTACCTTCTTGGGGCTGCTTCTCCATAAACTGTGGCTTTGAGTGGGAGGTGCTAGGGTAACCATAACAGATAATACTTGGAAGAGATGGGGAAAAAGGATTTTTCCATTTCTCTGGCTCTTTCCAAGTCCTAGGATTTTCAGTCTCCAGGTTTCTTACCTCCCTGCCTTTGTTCATACTTATTTAGCATGGAGCAAATAATTCCAAGTTTTCAATTCCAAAGCACATGATTATTTGACCTTAGGAAACTTAGAATATAGGCCATAAGCTGAGTTTATATGAATCAGATGTCAGTCCTGTAAGTGTTTATGAAAGCAGACCTATTGACAGCCCCATTAACCGTACATGAGATGAGGAGAGGTGTGGTTTCTAAAAGGAAAGAATTCTGGCCCAATAAACAACACATAGTCATGAAACTGTATATTTCTGTCTTCTTGTCTTCAGATGGACTAGCTGGGACCAGTGCTTGTCGTTATATTGCAGCACCTTTCTAAGGAACATAAGAAGAAGCCAAAGCATACTTGTAATTTGAAATTTTCCCAATAACTCTAAAGCTACTGCTTTATTAGGAATGCATCTCAGTCCCTAGATGGAACAAGCCATTGTTTAACCAGTTGCATTGCTTAACAACTAATACCAGTTGGTTTATATCCATCCCAGGATGGAAGGGTATTTGCTGCTCTCCTCAGCTCCAATCTTTCTCAGTAAGATCCATCAAGAATCAATTTATATTATAATTTAGGTTATGTTTGGGCTATATATGTGTTGGTATGAGGAATTTAAGGTGTAGATGAGATCACTGAAGAAGAAAGAGATGCATGAGAAGAGAAATGGGTCTCAGTCCAGAGGATCTCTAAAATCTAAAGCTTGGGGAAAGGTGTAAGAACTAGACTAGGAAACTGAAATATTTTCAGGGAAAAAAATATTTTAAGAACGAGCTGGTCAGCTCTTTCAATTGCTATAAAAACCTGAAATAAAGTAGTATTAACAAGTGTTCATTGGATTTAACAACCTTGGAAATCACAGGTGATCTCATATCAAGATTTTTAGGTTATAAATCATATTATGAGAGGTTAAGAAATGAGTTTGGGGGAGGGTGGCAACATTCTAGGCCATCTGAGAAGAGTGTTTGAAGAGCAGTGGAGATGTTGGAGAAAATGGAACATATCTTGAATTACTATTGTGGAAAGTAAGAGAATGTGCTGGGTAAAGTTGACATGAAATGTGTTTATGAATGCATGATAGTTTTAATCTACTCTGTTGTTCAACAGTTCTACACTCCGAGTATAGGCTCAGAAAAGGCAGATGGTAAGATTAATAAAGGTTGGGATTTCTCCAGGAAAAGCAGTCATGTTTTTCTAGGATATGATTGATGTGATGGACAATAAAATCTAGCTCAGGGGGTGAAAGATGAGGTGCAGAATGAGGAAAACTATAAAGATAAAATAGAAGTAGAAAGAAAATCCCAATGGAAATGAAGAGCATTAATCTTTGTAAGAGCAATAATTTTTCAAGAGAGCTGAGGGGTGCTCAGAGAAGCAAGCTAGGGGTGCTCAAAGAAGGGGAAAGTCTGAAATTAACATTCAAAGGGAAAATCTAGCCAGTATGGAGAGCCCAAAAGCAGATCAAAAAAAAAAAAAGAAAGAAAAGTACAGGTCTAGGGCAAGGATTTCAAGAACTGGCTCTATAGAAGATGTAAAACTTAATGGAGAAGAGCACTGAGTGATATTTTATATTACCTGGGTGTAAAAGCCTGGGTGGTTCAGTCACAGCAAAAGTTTATACATCAACAATGAATGCACTAAGGAAATGAAGTAAAATGTTGGAAGGCATTAAAGGTGCAGTAACTAATCACTGCACAAAGGGTTCATGATTTATAATTACTATGGATGTTGAAATTAAAGGTAAATCAAACTTTTCCTTTTTCAGTTAAATATGTGCCTTGGACTGTATCATGTAATATCTTACAGCTATTCTTAAAAGTCTGTTCTACTCTCTCAATCTTAATGTTAATATTAATTAATAAATTCTGTTCCTATATCTGACAAATATAGTTTCTCCATTTTCTCCTATTCTACCCTGAACAGGAATAGAAAATAATGAGTACTAATTCTTGTTAAGAATTAACCTATTTGAAGTATATTGGCATAAATTTCTCCTTGGTTACTTTTGTCCCGATTAAATCTAAGTATTTGCTGGAAACCATTGTATTTTCTTCCTATTTAAACATTTTATATAGAGGGCTCTTTCAGATTTTCTTTGTGGTTCCTCATCTTTACGAATCAGAAACATTAAGGAAAGTTCTCTAACAAAGGAGTTATCAAGACCATGATGATATTAAGTATTATGAGAAGTTTAGCACATTTTATAGCTGCTATATTAAGACTATGTAGAATAATGTATAGCAAAATAATACTGATATATAAATATTATACACACATGTACAGCTGTAAATTTTTATGAAGTTTTACAATCAAATATCTAGCATGAAGTCTGAAATTTAACAAAAATTTCAGAGTAAGTGCATACAGCTAAGTTATTTACTGGCAACATAAACATACACTGAGAAATGTCTTCTGTTGTGCAAATGGAATTAGAATTTCTCTTTTGTAAAGTCTTCTGATCCTACAGCACATTCTTTTGAATATCCATGGTATTCATTATTAAATGCTGAAAAGAAATGCAAATTTTAGAAAGAATTTAATCATTTGAAGTTAAATATGGCAAGTAGTGAGTCCATTATCTATTCTATTGCTTAATAAAACAGAGTAAAGTTAATAAATAAAAACCAATAAAAACATAAAATAAGATAGATCTTCTAATTTAGGAATAGATTGAAGCCCACTCTAAAAAGAGAATTCCTGAAGTGTGAGCAAAGGCAGATTAGTTGAGTAAGTATACAACTTGCCAAGTTGACTATTTCAAAAGTCAGCAGACTTTTGACAGAAGCCATATTAGTAGTACATGTTCTGCCTTCCTCATTGCTGTATATCTATATCTCATACATGGGAATTTGTAGTAGGGACTTGTGAGGAGGACGTTTTTTTTTTAACAAATGAAATGCCTTTGACTAATTTAGCTAGTAATCAGCCATAAGTCCTAGATTCCTCACACTTTATTTCCCCATGGCCAGTTAATCTCCATTTTGCATTTATGTATAGTCTCTGATCAATTACTCACACTAATGGAGGAGATCAATGCTGCAGATAATCTCAAACAATAGATGAGACCAAAACAATTCAGTTTTTGATTCAGAATACAAAGTATGATTACTTTTGCAGAGGATGCACCTTCATATTTATAGCATGGTCAAAAACAATATATATGTTTTCACCAGCATTTCCTGAGTAGTAAGAAAAGTCACCCAGGAACAAGTAGGGGAGAACGGAGTAGCTGGCTCTGTAGTTAGTAGTTGATCAGTAGCAACACTGTATGGAGAATAGTTAAAAATTAGAATTGCCTTTGTGGTTTCCTATATTTTGCTTTTATTTGTCTGGTGTCATTACACAGATATCTTTACAGATATATTACATTGTTATTTACGTACATCATATGCTCCAGCCATCCTGGAGTATGCTTTTATTCATTTATTCATTTCCTTAATTTATTGTTTCTTCTATTTGTTTAATAATTTTATATTATGTGCTGTCTGCCAATTGTTATGCTAGGCACCAGATATAGAACACTAAGTAAAACACATCCTATTCTCCTCCTGATGCATTCCTTTTCTCAAATAGTTCCCTCTTCCTGCAATTCCTTCGCCTTCTGCTTTGGAGACTCTGTGGTACCTCTTACTTCTTTTCAAACACTGCTGATTTCCATTTGGGTATCCATAGGGTTCTGGAGACACAGATCCTCCCCAAGGCCTGGGAGTCAAGCATATGACTTGAACCAGGCCATTCTAGAGTGAACCCCATGACTCTTGTAAAAAATTCCAGGACAAATGGACTCCACCCTCCTCTGGATCTGAGGTGTGATGGTGTGGACATTGAAACTGCTGCAATGACTATGCTACTAGCAAGAAGGCTCCCAACCTGCAGCAAAAGTTGGCCCACAAAAAGCACCACTGAAAAATCAAGTCCAGAAAAACAGACTCCAAGACTCTGAGCAAGCATTCCCTTCAAGATTTTTCTATTACATGAACCAATTATTTTGCTTTATTATTTAGATCACTTTGACATAGGTTTTCTGTCGCAAATAAAAACATCATAACTGACAAATTATCATGGCCTTGTAAAATACCATTGATAACTCAGGAGTCATCTTGAAAATTTTCCTGATCTCTGCAAGTCCACTGGGGGTATTCCATATGAAAAGCAACCCCCTGAACTTGTCTAATACTTTTTATGGATCTTTTTATTAGTCATCACATTCTAATTTGCTTCACGACTATTTCTATGTTTGTATTCTTTCCTCCTTCTACACTGTAGTCCTCTAATTGAATTGTTCCTGCTAAATTTTATTTGTTTGTTTTTCCAGCTTTCCCCAGATACTTTAAATTTTAATACCAATGTTTCTGTCACTAGACTCTCTATGCAACAGAATGCCATTAGAGAAACATAATAATTCATGGTAGGTATCATAATCCAAGATCAATACTTAAATAAAGGTTTTAGTAAAACTCTCAGTAAATTATACAGCAGACTTTAGCCACTTAAATATTTCATTTTCACTTGAAATCTCCTGCAAGTGAATCAAAGTGGAGAAGAATGGTTAAACCTATCCATCTTCCTGAAATCAGGAAACCTGGCATGGCATATTAAGAAAAAAAAAAAAAAAAACATGTTCTTAATCTTAATCAGCTTTCCTGTGGCTTTGAACTCATTGTATATAGGAAAACTTTTGAAAATACTATTTTTAGATAGGGAGTGGCCCAAATAGATGAGGACTGGACTGCTGAAGGGCTCATAAGGAAAACCCAGAAGTCATAGAAGCCAGAAAGGAGAGAACATTGTCATATGAGGAAAGGCAGAGAAAAGCCAAGGAACCCTATGGTGGCTGGAGCTACGGTCCCCAGAATAAACATTTTCTTAATCTTAATCTATTCTTGTGGGTATGAATCCATTGTAAATTGGACTTTTTGATGAGGTTACTTCAGTTAAGATGTGGCCCAGCCAAGTCAGGATGGGTTTTAATCATATTACTTGAGGCCTTATAAAGAAAGCCAAAGAGAGAGAAGCAATGAAAGAAGCAAAAAGCTGGAAGTAAACAGAACCTGGGAGAGAAAGAAGTTTCTGCTTAGTATTGCCATGAGATGGAAAAGCCAGGGACCAAGGATCACTTGTGGCTTGTCCCAGAATGCCAGAGTGTTTAGGGAGAAAGCATACTAAAATTAAAAATTACGTCTTAATTTTGTACTTCTCCTAGCCTCAAAACGATGAGCCCATAAATTTCCATTATTTGAGCTAATTCATTGTACATTTGTGTTAGCAGCTAGGAAACTAAAACAAACCCCAAAGGTTGCTAGAAGCTACCACTAAAAATCTACAGACTGAGGAGAAAGCATCGCCTTGCTGACACCTTGATATTAGGTAACTTGCAGCTTCAAAACTGCAAGACAATTTTTTCCTGTTGTTTTAAGGCAAACAATTGTGTGGTATTTCTTACAACAGTCTGGCAAATTAATACACCCAGTTTCCAAGGCCAAATCCATTACTTAAGAGCTGTCTGGATTTTAGCAAATCACTTAACCTCTCTGAGTCTCATGTTACACATCAAATAAATGCAGATAATACCTAAATTACACCATTTATTTTGTAAACTGTAAAATATCTCACAACTTTAGCTCTTCACCCTTCATTCAATAATATTTATTGAACATGTTACTGTTCAATCAATATGCAAACCATCTGGTATACACAAAGAAACCATTATGGGGGAAATAGAAAATAAAAAGAAATTAAAATTCAGAGAGAGACAGCTTGAAAACTTTCTTCATTTGGAAAGGCACAGAGTGCTAGCCATTGATACAGTTTTTAAAAAAATCTATTTCTTCTTATTTGGGACACACAGCTAGAATAAAATTTCCAAGCCTTACTTACAGATAGTTGTGGTCATGTGACTGAGCAATAGGATATGGAAGTGATAAGTGTTATATACCATTTCCAGATCATAAAAGTCAATAATTAAATACACCCTCTTAGAAAATCTTTCTCCTTTGAATTATTAAATGCAAATAATAATAATGAGTCTATGAGAAATGATGGAGCTACATGTTAGAAGAACTTGAATACCTGAGTCATCATATTAAAGATAGATATTCACTCTCCGGAAGACCTATCTCAAATTGCTACATGAGCAAGAAAAAAAAATGTAGTTAAATCATTAAATGTATTTCAATTTATTACTTAAACATAGCCTATCTTAATGAACATAGGAGGATATAATGACCTTTTAGTTTTCTTTCTACCTAACTAGAAAGTTTAGTTCCCTTTTCTGGCTCCTCCTTAAATCCCTAATCCTTCAATTTCAGAATACCTCTGAGTCAGTCTATGTTTTCTATTTATATCCTCTTCCTTGGTGGCTGTAGGACTTTGGATTTTACTCTGAGTAAAAATGGAAGCCACCCAAGCTCATGGACTGAAATATTATCTCTATCCTGATAATTCTTAAATTTATATCTCTGGCACAGGTCTTTCTCTTTAAGTCTGAACTCAACTATCCCACTGCATCCATGACACCCTATGTCAAAGTATTTCAAACTTAGCATGTTCCAAACTGAGCTTCTTAAATTCTTCTCCAAATGTCTTCCTCTCTTGATCTTTTCACCTCAATTGCTTCCTTCTAAATCTCTTACCAGACATGTCAACTCTCAATTACATACTCAAGGTATATGCAGAGTTTAACAATACTTATCACCTATATATCACACTACATCCTCAAGAAGTCATTATCATTGCCCACTAGGTTATTACAGTAGATACCTAGTAATGTCCTGGCTTCAGCCTTTCGCCTCCTCTTAACTATCATCAACACAAAAGCTAAAGGAGCCATCCTTTGCTTTCCATTTAAAATCATCCAATGACTTCTTTTCTCACTCAGAGTAAAAGTTAAAGGCTCATAACTGTCTGCACAATCCTATATAACCTGGTTTCTTGCTACTATTTTGATCTGATTCTCTACAGTTCTCTCCTTACTATTTCAGCTTCCCTGATTTCCTTGCAATTCCTCTAGCATTTCAATCACCCTTGCACTCTGGAGACTTTACATTTATTTTTATTTGTGCCTGGTATGATTTTACCCCAAATATCCTCATGGCATGATTTCTTACCTTTTTAAGGTCCTTACTCAAAAGTCACCTCCTTAGTGAGATCTTCCCATACTATCCTATCCAAAATCTCAACCCTCAAGCAGTTCCTATTATTCTTTTCTGTCTTATTTCTCTTTGGCACTTCTCACTAGATAGCATTTTATTTATTTACTTTATTGTATGTTGATTAGAATGCATGTACTAGGAAGTTCCTGTCTGCTCTGTTATGGTTATATCTTCAGAATATGGAAAAAATCTTGATACATGAGAGTAGCTCAATAAATATTTGTTGAATGAATAAATGATTTTTTTTGTTTGTTTTTTCATATTGAACTGATTTGGAAAGCAAGTAGACCCTAGCCAGGTAAAGAACAGGAAACTGATATCAACATGATATAAAAGATAAGAATGAGAAATGAGCAGGAATATTTCAGATGATATGATTTGATCATTAAGTAAGCAGGGTCAAATCATGGGGACTTTTCACCCCATGCTAAGGAATTGGATTTTATTCTAGAGTCATTGGAGGAGCCATTGAAGGATTTTTAGAGACTTGAAATAGCAAGAATTACACTTTAGAAAAATTACTCGGGAAGCATTATAAAGGATGCAGTAGAAAGAAGGGATGTCAAATTACAGGGAATAACTAAGAGACTATTACAGTGGTCCAGGGGAAAAAGAGTTAAACTGAAATAAAACAGTAGAAGACAGAAGGGGTCAGGCTTGAGATATATTTATGAGGTAAAGTGATAAACTGTAAACAATCCAATGTAGATGTGGGACAGACTTTGTGAACTTTCTTAGATTTCTTCAATTATCCCTTTTTCTCTCTTCCTGGGTCAGTGCTCCACCTGAGCGGAGGCTTCCATATTTCTTTTTTTTTTGTAACAGTTTTATTTTTAATGAAATATAACATATTTTTTAAAAAAGCAAAAAAAATGAAGTACATTGTAGCAAGTAGTTATACAACAGATTTCAGAGTTTGGTACAGTTACTGTTCTATAATTTTAAGTTTTTCCTTTTAGCTGTTCCAAGACACTGGAGACTAAAGAAATATTGAAATAATGACTCAGCAGCCATGCTAATTTGTTAAATCCTATCTTCTCTGTTATAACTTCTCCTCCTTTGATCCTTCTCCCAAACTTTGGGGGTGTTGGGCTCTACCTTTTCTAAATTTTTCATAAAATGGCATAGGAGGATGGAACTTGTTGATGTTCTTGAAGAGGCTGGACCCTCTGATTTTCAAGACTTACCTGGCCAAGGAACCCATCTGGAGATTGTAGGTTTATGGAAAGTAATCTTAGAATGTGAAATTTTTGTAGAATCCCAGAGCCCTGGGTGTTCTTTAGGGTTAACAGGAATGATTTTGGTTGGGGTTTGGCAAAGAGTGGTAATTAGCACTATCTTGCTAAAGTTTAAGTAAGAGTATTTGAACTCTTTTAGCCACTGATAGCTTATTTGGTTACATTTCTTTTCCCCTTTTTGTCAGGAAGGCATTGTTGATCCCATGGTGCCAGGGCCAGGCTTGTCCCTGGGAGTCATGTCCCACATTGCCAGGGAAACTTTCATCCCTGGATGTCACGTCTCATGTGTATGAGGGGGGCGGGTAATAATTATCCTTGCAGGGTTCGGTTTAGAGAGAGAGTGGCTACATCTGAGCAACAAAAGAGGTTTTCTGAAAAACCTCTTTATAGTTATGTCTTAGGCCAAACTTTACGTAGGTTTAGCTTCCCCACTAGAAAAATAAGCTTTACAAAGCAAGCCTTAAGATCAAGGGCTTGGCCTATTGCTTTGGGAGTCCCTAATATTTGAGACATTATCAGCTGTATTGCAGGTGGTAAATCTTAACAATTTCATATATTTTTCTACTGTCCCTTAAGGGACTTTGCCAATACCTTTTTTTTGTTTCCCCTATTATTTATTTGTTTTTAATCCTTATGTTTTACTCATTTGTCCATAAGGTAGATAAAAGAAACATCAGACACAAGGTTTTCACAATCACACAATCACATTGCAAAAGCTATATCATTATATAATCATCTTCAAGAAACATGGCTACTAGAACACAGCTCTACATTTTCAGGAAGTTCTCTCCAACCTCTCTGTTACACCTTAACTAAAAAGGTGATATTTATTTTGTGCATAAGGATAACCTCCAGAATAACCTCTCAACTCTGTTTGGAATCTCTCAGCCATTGACATTTTATTTTGTCTCATTTCTCTCTTCTCCCTTTCGGTTGAGAAGATTTTCTCAATCCCTTGATGCTGAGTCCAAGCTCATTCTAGGATTTCTGTCCTATGTTGCCAAGAAGGTCCACACCCCTGGGAGTCATGACCCACGTAGAGAGGGGAGGGCAGTGAGTATGCTTGTCATATTGGCTGAGAGAGAAAGACCACATCTGAGCAACAGAAGAGGGTCTCCTGGGGGTGACTCTTAGGCCTAATTTTAAGTAGGCTTAGCCTATTCTTTGTGAGGTTAAGTTTCACATGAACAAACCCCAAGATTGGGGGCTCAGTTGGGCAGATAATTGCCAATACTTTTTAATTATCTGCCTAACATACTCTGAGAGGTATCTGGGTATTATCCTAAGTGATACAGAATTACAAGCCCTCATTCCCATTCTGGGTTCAATATGTTGGGGTTGTTCAAATGAGCTATCCAGACAGGTTAAGTTATATTATGTGCCACAGAAAGTTCAGATTTGAACAAGCTTCCTGATTTCTTTGTTGGCCATCGAGTGCTTGGATGATGCAACCTGGAAACTACCTCCTTACCGAGTTGATGCTAAGCACAGCAAAATGTGATCTTGTACTTCTCCAGTAATGTGTTAACACTTTAGTGCTTGTCCCAGAATCTGCTCCCTACAGCTGCCAGATTAGGACTCATGAATTCCAGTTTTTAACTTCAATATCAGGTGAATGCTGATTTCATTCAGATGTAGGTGGGGGTTAAGAGACGTCCATATCGGTAATGTTAAGTAGGAAGTGGTAAAAAAACATACAAACAAATATTGTGTCTTCTGCTCTAGAGTTCAAGGGAAAAGTATGAATGAGAGGTGTGGATTCAGCAATCATTAGCATATAGATTTTGTTGGAATCTTAAGTACAGAAAGAGATGATGAGATGTCTATGGAACATAAACTGGTAGGTGCTAGATTGAAAATAAGAAGGCGTTATCGGAAATATAGAAGGAAAATAAGAGAATGGTGCAATGTAAGTTAAGGGATAGAGAGCTGCAAAAGGGAGAAGGCATACAACAGTGTCAGATGTTGTGGAGATGACAAATATGGTGAGGTCAATAGAAAAACAAATAGAATTTACAATTACTCTGTTAACAGCTGATGTAGCTAGAACACGTTCAGTGAAATGGAGGTGTCAGAAAGCAAGCTGCATAAGGTTAAGCAGTGCCAGGTAGGATGCAAAGTAGAAAAGGTTATAAATTATTCTTCTGATAGACTTTGATTGGAAGGGAATGAGGTTACTGGCATTTTCACCTTGGAGAGAAATTTTACTGCTAGCGTGCCTTTCCGAATGACTTAAAATGGCAGTGGCATTTAAAAATTATGCAAAGTCTATCAGAGATAGCATCTCTATAACCATTATAGATATTAAAACAAGTGATTTTTTCAGCTCGAAGACATAGCATTTTGCACAAAAGCATTCAATTGGTGTTACTGGACATGCTGACATTGTTGCAAGAAAGCATTAAGGAATTACATGCTATGATTCTTTTTTCTCAGCACAAGGTAATATAAATTCTAAAAGACATTCTCTGCATGATAACAAAACAAAATAAAACAAAACCTCTAGAATGCCTTCCATGGTCATGGGGCAGAAATAGTCCATTTTTACTGAGCATATTTATAACACATATTTATAAATGATAGATAAATTCCAGAACATCTATATATTAACACATGTAGGTTCAGCAGCAGCCATAATCATAAACATATGGTCTATAAAGATTGTACTTAAAGCTTGATCTATGAATAATTGTTTGTACAGAGATGGTGAAGTTTCTATCTAACTAAAATTTCATGGAGGTAATAATTCTGGCTCACATTATTAAGAGAAGTAAAACAATGTAAGATATAGAAAATTAGCCGATAACCTAGAAAAAATGGTGCACAATAAAGGGGCTCTGGATATATCTGGGACAATTTTTTTTTCCTTTAGTCACATTTGGTTATGGTTTCACCTATAGATTAACTAGAAAGAAATATTGGAATTCATATTTCAACTGTATTACTTATCATTTTGTAGCTATGTGAATAGAATTACATGACCTCTAGAGTTCCAGACATTTTCTCTTTAATATTTAAATAAAACTAGACTTAGCCATAGGAAATCCAACTTTACTGGATTTCCCTCTTCACATATTTTTGGTAATCCTCAAGGAATTTATAAACATTCCAAACACCAATAGCCTGTCACTTGTCTGTTTGGCCGCTTATCTTACTACAGACATCTATTTAGAGTTTCTCTGTCCATCACACCTTACCATCCCACATCAGTCAGCATCAGGCTACCACCACTCCCTCTGTCCTACTTCATACAAATATAGATGCAGGTTTATCCCTAAATGTCAATCAGTTCAAATATCCAAATAAAACTGGATTATAAGGTTTAGCTTAACTTTTCTGAAGCCTCACAATAACAGGAGGGAATTGAAATTCAGAAAAAATTTTGTTGTATTAGTTTCCTAGGCTACTTAACACAAATACCATGATAGGGGTTAACATAAACAATGGGGATTTATTCACTTGTGTTTTTGAGGCTGGAAAAATGTCCAAATCGAGGCATCATCAAGGAGATGCTTTCCTCCCAAAAACCAGCTGTCAGTGTTCCTTGGCTCCTTTGCTACATTAGAAGGCATATGGTGGCATCCTTTGATCTCTTCCTTCTCTTTCAGGTTTCCTTGATGTAGCTTCTTGCTTCTTTTCCCTTTTCTCTGTCTGAATTTCATTCTCTTATAAAGGACTCCAGGAAGACCCGTCCTGACTGAGGTGGGTCACACCTTAACTGCAGTAGCCCTATCAAAAGGTCCTAATTACAAAGGGTTCACTCCCCCCCAGGTATGGATTAGCTTTAAGAACAAGTTTTTCTGAACTACATACAGTTTTACACCATCATAGCTATATATATATATATATATATATACATATATGGAACTATTCTGATCAGACTACAGAAGCCAAGACACTTCTTAATATCCTTTCTGAATACCTTACTTCTGAACCTCTGGTTTATTAATTTTTCAGAGGATGCATATATCCCAAACATGAGAATAATGTCTAAATATGCCACTCCATCCTGAAGTCCAGACCCTCAATCCTTGAGGCCTTCATGGAAGAAAGACCTTTATTGTACAAAATTAGATTATTTAGAGATGCAACACAAACACCTTTTGGCATCGTCATTTTCTTGAAATTTCGAGTTTTTCTGTTTTAACATGCATAACAAAAATGTCCATTAAATTCAAATTTTCCAAAACAAAGGAAACCTGCCCTTAAATGGAAACCCAATCATATCACAAGCCTTATTATTATTATACTTTTTTTCCCAATAAGGTCAAGATACAGTCTCAGCTAGAGTATATATTATGACATCTATAAAAATTAATTTTTCTTTATTTCACCAAACAGAACTCAATATTTGGACATTAAGCATTAAAAATTAGTGATCTCTGAGAGAGGGGGAGAAATGAGGTGGTCCCTAATATTGTTCCAGTTTGTTACTTGGAAAAATTTTTATCAGGAAACAACTGTGAAGCTCACACAGAACCAGGGACAGTGACTGTTCCCACAGTAAAGGTGGAAATTCTCATGTTTTACAAGATTTGTCCAGAAGGTTCTTACCTAGGCCTAAATTAAAGTTATTACCTAGCCATAAATTAAGCCATAAATTAAACACAACTCTGAACCTACCTAATAAAGCTTAAAATGCAGACCCACAGCAAGCCACAGAGATATTTCTAGGAATACAAACATATTCAACAAAGAGAAAACTTACAATGTGTCTGCAATCCAATTAAAAATAACCACATTTTTCACCCAGTAAAGAAATAGGAAAATATGACCCATAATGTGGGAAAATCGTAAATTAATCAAAACTAACCAAAGCATTAAGCAATTATTATAACTCTATTCCATATGTTCACAAACCTAAAGAAAAAACTGAACATCTTAAGTAGACATGGATATCAAAAAAAGTCCAAATCAAACTTCTAGAGGTAAAAACTACAATGTCTGAGCCATAAAAGTTAAAAACAAACTGAATGGAATAAATGGTTGATAACACAATGAAGAAGAAAAGTTTGAAAATACAGCAAAATAAAATATCCAAACCAAAACACAGAGAAATAAAGAGTTGAAAATAATGACTAGCAGATCAATGAACTATTACACAATTTCAAACAACAAAATATATATGTAATTGAAATTCCTGTAGAGGAGAAGAGAGAGGTAGGACAGAAAATGTATTTGAAGAAATAATGGCTGAAAATGTCCCAAACCATCACAAAAACTATAAATGTGCAGACTCCAAGAAGTTCAGCTTTATCAATGGGCCTTATGAAGAAAACTTCAAACCTAACAGCATGATCCCAACTTTAAAACTTCATAATATATGTTCAGCTAGATATAAGTACAACCTGGGCAATAAACTAAGCTCTTTATGTGAGCAAATTATGCCTCAAATCATAGCCAAACAAGATTACCAAACAAGAAAAGTTTTAGGCATTACTTAAAAATCACTGACTTCATTCTCACTTGACCTCACTATGTGAGTCATTACACTTCTCTGGCCTTCAATTAATTTGTTCCTAAAACTGTATTGAAATTTTACCTTCCACCTCTATCATCATGGTATAAACTGTCATGTCCCTTATAATTCACTTTTAAAAATGCATTAATTAGGTTACAGCTGACTCCCTTTGTACCATACAGTTTGTCAGAAATTAGAAACTACTCTCCTGACACAATGTTATCAAGCAGAAGCAACAACTGCTTTGCCTTAAGAGTAAGTCCATAGAGTGTGGTCTAACCCAGCATCACTACCAACAAACCCCCAACCACAGTTCAATAAAGAGTTCTGTCAGATGGGAAGGTCACTGATCTTTTGAGTAGTCTGTTTTTCGTGGACATAGGTTATTTTTTCATCCTCTGAGGAAATGGAAGCAGATACTTCCTCTCTTCAAGGCAAGAGTTGAGACTCGAAGAGAATCACTCATGAAGAACTGAGAGATGAATAAGATGCAAAGTCTGCTTTTTAACCTTTTTGTATGTCTGCATTGTATTCCCTGTACTGTTCCTGCATTGATGGAGCAGGCAAGGGAGAAATCTGGATGATGGAGGATTGCCAGTTTGAGGATGATTGAGCAAGAACAACTCATTGCCCAAGTTCCTAGTTCCCAAGAGGAACAAAAGATTGACTGGACATGTGCTTATGGCTTAAGAACTGGACACACAGCTTAATAAATTTAGGTTTAGACTATCTGTGGTTTCACATAAGTGTGGGTGAAAAAGTGTGAATGTATCAGCAACGTGGTTTTAGGGTCAAAAGATAGGGGTCAACTGGCATGTGGGATAAAATATTCCTCATTATTTTCAGTGCCTAGGAAAGTTTTAATAGGGTGAGCTCTTTTGCAACTGGACATGTTGTAGGTGCCACCACTTCCTCACATGAAACATGTATGCAGTGAGCTAGAACTGCAAATGATAGCACCCAAAAAGAGATCTACAACCTTCGCCCTATTAATTATATAATGTTCTGCTATTTTCCCTCTCCTTTCTCCTTACACTGAAAGAGGAACTAGGATCTGAACAAGAAGGACTGATGTTGTGTAAAGAGCAGATTTGACACTCTTCAACCTTTCTTCAAGCCATTAAAGCCTCAGAAAGGGTAGGAGTACAGAAAAGAACTTTGAATGAAGTTCAAAATTGAAGTTTCACAATAACAATTTTGTATCTTGTGGTAGATTAGTTACACAAATATTCCAGTACATTAAATCTTCTTGCCTCCATGCACTCCGAAATCTGACTTTCCACCTCTTCCATTAGAGACAGAATCAAATTCCCCATAGCTTGACTGGGCCTGGCTTTGTAACTTGCTTTAGAATGCAGTGGTAGTGACAATTTTCCAGCTCCAAAACTGGGCCTAAGAAGAGTTGTGCTTTAGTGCTTAATATCTTAGATTCCTGCCACCTACCATAAGAACAGGACTGAGAAGGCACTTTGAGTGATGAGAGAGACACAAGGCCCATAACACCTGCCACCCCAGCCAACAGCCAGCTATCTGACCAACATGTGAGTGAGGCCTTCTTAGACTAGCCAAGGCCAACTGACCTGCCAGTTGACCACAGATAAATGGGCAAGCCCAGCCAGGAGCAGCTGAACCTGGCCCAGGTAAGTGGAACCTCTCAGCTGAACTTCAGAGTCATAAGAAATAGTAAAATGCCACTAATCCCCTAAGTTTTGAGGTCATTTGCTACCTAGCAATAACCAATTGATACTGAAATGAGTTCTTGAATTGAGACCATTATAATAATTGAAAATAAAGTTACTTAAAACACATAACACCTAGAGAGGCTAACAAAAAAGAATCTAACATAATATAGTTCAGGAGCAATTATTGGAAAATATAAAACTATATATGTTTGTACTCCAAGTTGAGACTCCTAAATAAACTAGTTGTATCTGTGTAATGCAAATATATTATGTTTTCCTATATCTTAACTGGAATTTTCCCTTTAGTCAGTACTAATCCAACCCCTTAATTTGGCATAGAAGGCTCTGCATGATTTGCTTCAGTTTTCCATGTCTGGTTTTATCTCTTTGGGCATCTCCATTTAAAATTTTGTTTAGGCAAGTCAAACTACTCATAGTTCTTTGAAACTGCCATTGTGTTTGCCTTCTAGCATGAAGATTTTTCATACCGCCTTCCTCTGGAATGCCCTAGTATTCCTTTTGTGAATATCAAGGGAAACTCAACACAACCACTAACACTTAAACAAAGCCTTTCCTGATGCCCTGCCTTCACCTCCAATTTGTTGTTAGAACCAACAAATATCCCTTCTGCTGGGTCCTCCAAACAGCAGTAGCTGGCTGAGTAATGCCCTGCCCAAAGATGTATATGTCCTAATCTCCAGCATCTGAAAATATGCTTGTTATATGGTAAAAGGGAGGGTGTGATTAAGTTAAGGATCTTGAGATGGAAAGATGATCCTTGAATATCCACGTGACCCCAATATAATTACATGGGTCTTTATAAAAGGATGTGAGTAGGGCCAGCATCAGAAAAGGCAATGTGCCAAAGGAAGCAGAGAGAGATTGGAAAACAGTATGCTACTGGCTTTGAAGATGGAGAACAGGGCCACAAGCCAAGGAATACTGATTCCCTCTAGAAGATGGGAAGGCTAGAAAAGGCAAGGAAGCAAATTCTCACCTAGGCCCTGTAGAAGGAGTTCAGCCCTACTGACAGTTTGATTTTAGGAATTCTGATCTCCAGAACAATAAGAAAATTAATATGTTCTGTTATAAGTCACTATGTGGTAATTTGTTACAGCAGCAATAAGAAACCGATAAAACAGGGGTGCAAGGGTAGTTCATTGGCAGAATTCTTGCCTGCCATGTGGGAGACCTGGGTTTGATTCCCAGTCCATGCACTTCCCCAAAATGAAACATACCAGCAAAACAAATGGTGCTACAATAAGGGGATACTCACATGGAAAACAGAATGCAATGTGACCCCTGCCATACAGCATACAAAAAAAAAAAGAAAGAAAGAAAGAAAGAAACTGATAAAACAAACTATGGTAATTTCTCTCATAACATTTGCAACATATCAGTGCAGGTCTTTGTTAAAAGTCTTACTTTGCCCTTGGATATAAACTTTTCAAGGAGTCAAGAACAGGCCATAGTAATGTCTAATTCTTATTACTTAAAACAGTATCTGAAATCTAGTAGGAACTTCATAAATACTTGTTGAACAAAGTATTTTGTTCAATGAATGAAGAAATAAAAGAATATTTATCAGTATCTCTAATTCCCAATACATTTCTTTCAATCCTTGAGCTCCATCTCCAGTTCCAGTAATTGAACACCTTGAAGAACCAATGCAATCTCATTTTATCATAATTTGATAATGAAGTTTAACTTTTACATATTTATCGCCAATGTGTGTATGGACAATCACTCCAGGGCAGATCCAAATGAAAAGGAATTGAAGAATCATAGACAGAAGCATTTTGTAGTTGTTGTTGCTTTGAGGAAAACCTCGAAAACCCGGATTTTGCTTTAGGAAGCAATGGAGAGGCTGTAAATCTAGGCTGATCCCAGCTTGAGACTATAGCCAGTGCCCGAGAAAGGAAATTTGGGATTGAGGTTTGAGGCGAGCTGTAGAGCCTGCCTCACGGAGTTGTCTCTCCTTAGACATTGACTTCTCCTGGTACATTCATCCTCACTACAAAATCCCAGCTGTCCTTTCCTTGTCTGCATCCTGCAGACCCTGTCCCAGTGTATGGAGGGACCTACCAGTGTATTCCATATCAGGAGCTTTAGCAAGGGTGACCCCTTCGTGTCAACCCAATTTGGATCTTTGAGTACATTTTTATGTGAAAATATAATTTTTACAGTCATTTTTAAGATATGATAAACATATCTATTCTTAATTTACATTATGGATTGAATACATTTTTATAGGCTGTCCTGTGAACTTCACCATTATTTGAGACCGTTTAATGGGAAATAAACTTGAGTTTCAAAGAGTCTACCTAAATATTACACTTTTATAGCTCTAATAGAATCTTAATTTCTAAGTAAATAAACAAAATTATGCTAATATGCTATGCTAATATAGCAAAAAGCATACATTATAAATTCATCAGTTTCAATATTTGAACAGAAAAATCTGATTTTTTTCACAATTTTAATTTTTCTAGTGATTTTGAAGCTGGAAAAATATAGGTATCTCATATTCTTTTTATCCGGTAGTGACATGAAAGAGCCACTCTAAACTCAAAGCACTCCCTGAAAAGAGGAAAAAATCTCATTTGCTGATAGCAGTAGTAAAAAACCTTCAATGATTTTTCTTCTCTAGCATCTTTTGTTTTGCATCAGAGTTTTTTTCTTCCCTATAATGCGAGACAAATTAAATGATCAGGGCCACTGCTTGTTATTGAACATCCAAAGGAATTAAATTTCAAATATTCAGCACTAGATTGATGCTGCTGTAAGAAAAACTGGAAGCCGATAAACTGCTAGAATGAGTTTATGGCTCCATATGTAATGTCATCTGAAAGAGTATGCGATGGTTTGCAAAACCAGCAGGCTCTAGGCAGCCTAAGTGCTTGGCTTGGGCATTTAAACAAGGACAACAAACCTAGGATCTTGCATCTGCAGTACCTCTAACCCCGCAATGGCTTCGTCACCACTGGGGTTTTTCTCCCACTGCGAACCAGCTAGCCAACTCAGAGCAAAGCGACCCCACTGGGAAGTAAACTTATCCAGCAGCTCTTGGCTCAAGAAAACCCAAAATTAAATTGTAGGATACTTGGAATAAACATTATAGATTTGCCTAAACAAAATAAGTTAGTCTGATATTTTGAGGCTCTCAATAGTTCTAATTCAATGGGAAAAGGAAAACAGAAAGAGCCAGCGATCTCTGCTTTTCATCAGATTATATAGGTCGCTAGCAAGAGTCAAGTTCATTTCCTTCTTCAAGAAGCTTCATCATCATCATCATCAAAAAAAAAGGGAAGATAATATAATTTTAAGTACTTTTCTACAACCTAAAACTAGGTTTTTTTTTTCTCTTGATCTTACTATTGTAACTTTTTCTAACTCTGAAAGAGACATTTCACAGCGAAAAATGTCTAACAGTCTGTATTTTGTCTTTTTTTCATGTATGCGACTTATACCATAGATAATAGATTTGTCATAGTTCCACATCTATATGCAATAATTAAAGCAAATAAAAATGCCTGCAACATGGTGTCCAAAGTAATCTTATGTTACAGTGTTTTGGACTTATGGCCATAGACAAATCACTACACTGCTTATATGAACAGATTTTTACCACTGACCATAGTATTAAATCAATAATTTACAAATGTTTTAGTACAAAAATAACTTTGGGAAGGGCAATGCTACTTCTCTTCCCCTAGGACACTTCTCCACAAAGAATATAGTACTGCTTCTGATAGCCTACGCTTGTCAATTCTTATTTTCTGCAGGAAATGGAACAGAGTGCTTTTGGAAGAGTATAACAGGGAAGACAGAGAGATAAGAATTGGGCATAAAGAATCTCCCTTTCTGAGGCTTTGTCTGCTTTGTCTTCTCATTCCTTCATTTCACTGCAGAGCTGGGGGCGGATAGGACACTGAAAATGTTGTACACCAAGATTGATCGATGGTCTTTGAGTAAAGGAGGTAATGCTCCATTGTGGGTGAGCTTCATACAACCATCTGGAGGTCTTAATAGCTAGAACTGATCATTCCAGGGCCTAAAGAATTGACATATGTATATATCTATATCTATAAATATAGGTATATATTTATATATTCTATAAATACATGTATATATTTATATCTATCTATAAATCCAGTTGGTTCTGATTCTCTGGAGAATCATGACATACAATCATGTGGTAGCAACATCATTAATTCTACCCAATATACAAAATCCATACCCATTCATGACAAATAGGCAATTTCAACCATTTCCTCTTTTTAAGCTACATTGAGCTTTCTATAACCTCTTCCTTCAGTATAATAATTAATCTTCTTAAATCATAGATAACACATGTCTATTTAGGTGTATGTTCTTTATAAAGACGAATTAAGAAAACAAAACTTCTGTCTCATCTTTTTGCAAGGACTCTGTCTTTACATTTAACTTTTCTCTTTTTCTTTTCCCTTTTTCCCTTCTTTCTTTCCTTCCTCTCTTCCTTCCTACTTTTCACAAGCATATCCTGAAGGCATTTTTACATACTTCCTACTTCTAAGGTTTAAATTCTTATATTTTTGGATTAGGTTAAATTAGAAGTAGCTCATAAATATTTTGATAACTGGGAGCTAAGAATACATATGTCAAAGAAAGTCTTATGAAATGGAAGGCAACATACCTTTTGATAAGGCTTATTTACAAAATAAAGGTATTTTAGCTATTTTCCCGACGCTCTCAATTTATAAGCATATATAGAGTCATATATTATGACCTCTTTTATGTCTGGCTTCTCATACTAAGTATACTGTTTTAAAATATATATATTTTGCCAGTCTCAGCAGTTAATTTCCTTTTAACTGATGCATTGTAATCACTTTCATGTATTTATCACATTTTGTTACCACCTGTTGATAGACTTTTCGGTTATTTCCGCTTTTGGACTATTTGAATAAAGTTGATCTGAACATTTCTGTATAAGTCATTTTGTAGACATATTTCTCATTTCCCTTCTATAAATACCTAGGAGTGGAATAACTGTGTCATATAAGCATATGCTTAATGCTGAAAGACACTACCAGTTTTCCAAAAGGATTTCACTGTATTACACTCCTAACTGCAATGCTTACAAACTCCACATCTTTACCAACACTTTGTCTTGAAGATCTTTCAAATTTTAGCCATTCTAGAGGATGTGTAGTAGTACCTTACTGTGGATTTTTTTTTCTCATGTGGTTTTAATTTACATTTTCCTGATAACTGATCACTAGCGATATTGAACATCTTTTCTTCTGCTTATTGACTTTTGTAAAGTCTGTAAAAATGTTTAATTTTTAAAAATTGAATTGCCTTCTTTCTACTATGGAATTGAGATGTATGTTTTGGAACAAGTCTTTTGTCAAATATATGTAATGAATAGTTCTTCCCAGTCTGTGGTTTGCTTTTTAATTTACTTAAATGTGCTTTCTACAGAACAGGACAGAGATTTTAATTTTGATGAATTACATTCTATCATATGTATACTTAGTGCTTTTTAAGTCCTAAGATATTTTTGCCTTCCCAAAGTTTGAGGTAATTGCTTTTTGTTAACTTCTAGAAGTTGTATAATTTCAGATACTGTGTTTAAGTACAGTGATTACCTTGTATTTGTTTTTTATATGGCCTCAGGTAAATGTCAAAGTTCATCTTTTTCCATACATTTATCCATTTGTTCCATCACCATTTGTTGAAAACACTGTACCTTCCCCATTGAATTAACTCAGGGCCATTTTTGAAAATCATCTGACTGTATATTTGATGGTTGATTTCTGACTCTCTATTCTGCTCCACTGATGCATATGTCAATCCTTAGGCCAGTATCACACTGTCATGACTATTGTAATTTTATAGTAATTCCTATCATCAGTAGTATAAGACCTCAAACAGTGTCTTTTCAAAATTTCCTTGGTCTTTATGGTTCTTTCCCATACAGACTCTAGAATTGCCTTGCCAATTTGTACGAAAACAAAGTGCAGTATTATTAAGTTTTGGATTAGTGGAATCTATAGATCAATTTGGAGAAATCTGACATCTCAAAAAGAGTGAGTGTTCCAATCAATAAATATGGCATATCCCTTCCATTCTGAAGGTCTTAAACTTCTTTCAGTGATATTTTATAGTTCCCAGGTACAGTTTTTTTATATTCATTTAAAAAAAATCTATCCCTAAGTATTTCAAGTTTTTGATGCTATTGTAAATGATATATTTTTCATTTGTCTGTTTATAGCAGAAATACTATCTAGCTCCTGTATTGATAATATTTCTTATTCTGAACATTTCATATAAACAGTATCATACAACATGTGATCTTTTGTGACCGGCTTCTTTCACTAAGCATAATGTTTTCTATATCATCAATGTGGTAGCATGTATGAGAATTTCATTACTTTTCATTGTCAAATAATGTTATGGATTTTTATTTCTTATATGGATATACCGCATTTTATTTCTTCATTCATAAGTTGTATATTTGGGTTGTTTCTACTTTTTTAATATTATAAGTATTTCTGCAATGAATACTCATGTACAAATTTTTGTGTGGATATATCTTTTCATTTCCGGTGAGTCTTGTAGCCAGGAGTAGAAGAGGTGGTTCATATTGTAACTGTGTTTAAACTTTCTGGAACTTCCAGACAGTTTTCAAAGAAGCACTATTTTAAATTCCCTCCAGCAGTATATGAAGTTCCAATTTTTCCACATCCTTGTTAAGTTATCATATTTCTTTATGATTATAGCCATTCTAATGGGTGGGAAATGTCATCACATTGTGGTTTGGGTTTGCATTTCCCTGATGATTAATGATGCTGTATATCTTTTCATGTTCATGCTGTAATTTGGATATTTTCACTGTAGAATTATTTATTCAAATACTTTGTCTATTTTGTAATTGGGTTACTTTTCCTTTTATATTGAGTTGTAAGCGTTCTTTATATATTCTGCATACTAGACACTTAGATATATGATTTTCAAAAATTTCCTCCCTGTCTATGGATTGCATTTTCACTTTCTTGATGGTATTTTCTGAAGCACAAAAATTTTTAATTTTGATGATATCCAATTTATCTATTTTTTTCATTGCTTGTGCTTTTGCCATCATACCTAAGAGACTTTTGTTTAATCCAAGATCATGAACATTTATGCCTATTTTTCTTCTAAGTGGTCTATAATACTTAGAAGAAAGTGTATGAATTATCCCAGCATCATTTGTTGAAAAGACTATTCTTTATGAATTTTCTTGGGACCTGTCAAAAACAATTGGCCATAGATGTATGGGTCTATTTCTGGACTCAGTTCAGTTTCATTGATTCTTTTTCCAGGACCACACTATCTTGACTACAATAGCTTTCTAGAAAGCTATTGCCCTTATGTCTTATGACTTTGTAAGTTTACTTTAGCTCTGGCAGCTTTTTTTTGCAGACTTTTCCTACAAATCCAGGATTTCCAGGATCACATAACCTGGAAATAAAGAGAATTTTACTTCTTCCTTTCTAAACTGAATGTCTTTTATTTCCTTTTCTTGCCTTGCTAGAACCTTCAATACAATGTTAAAAGTAAAACAAACAAACAAAAATGATGAGAGTCAACATCCTTATATTCTTCCCAACCTTCTGGGGAAAACTTTCATTCCTTCAACATTGTTTGCTGTTAGCTATAAATTTTTTGTAGATGCCCTTTTATGATTTTTGGATATTCTCTTTGATGAGAATTTTCATCATGAATGGGTATTAAATGGCATCATATTAAGTCTATTTATTTTAAACAAAAACACTTAGTTTGCTTTCTATGAACCAGAGACTATTTATATGTGTACGTTTTACAAATAGTATCTCACATAGTCCTTCTAACAACCAGGTGAGCTAGGAGCTATTATTATTCCCATTTCACAGATAAAGAAATAGAGGCATAGAGAAATAAAGTAGCTTGCCCAAATCACATGGCTAGTAGGCACCAAAGATGGATTTGAACTGGGAAAATCTGGCTTCAAATCTGTGGTGGTGACCACTATGCTAAGCTCCTTCTTCTTCTAGCCATTCCTTACAATGATGCAACCTAAATAAATATATCCATTGGACTGGCTTTCTCTCTGGTAATGGGAGTGAATAGTTGGATAAACTCCCTATTCCTTATAAGCAAGATACTTCATGGATGATGGCAAGAGAAAAAATTGATAAACGTACTGATAGATTTCAAGAAAGTAAGTTGGCAATTCACTTTTCTGCAAGCTTACTCAGCCTAATTCTAAATGGTTTTTAAATATACTTCTTCCTTACTGCTATAACATATGGACTACACTCCAAATTTTTTTCAGAATGTATTTTCCCACAGAAAGTGTTATGAATGATGATGTTCCCAGCACAGCCCACAAAAGCTTCTGTAATTCCTTGTGAAGCTATGATCTAGCTTTCAAGATTGGCCTCTAGAATTAAGCAGCTCAACCTTAAATTTCATCTCTCTTTTAGCTAATTTGATAATCTTACATGAGTTATTTAACTTCTTGCTTAACAGCTTCCTGATCTGTAAAATTGGGATAATAGTATTATTTATCAGAGCATTATTGTAAATGTTTAATGGGAAAAGGCACATAAAATACTTAACACATTTCCTGGTATATTCAATAAATGCCAGTTATAATTATTATTTCACTGAGGTACCCCTGAAACAAAGTATTAATTATGTTAATTCAGTGAAACCTAGCCATAGTTTTTCACACTGTTTCTAAGGGAACATCACTTCGGAATTCCACATTTAACTTAAACAAGTGGCATCTTCATTGGCAGCAGTTTGGGGCAAGGTAGAATCTTTCAATACCAGCACTTGGTTGATTTTAATATTTGATAATACCATGAGATGACACATCTTCAGACATTTGCTTGTTTCCACTGTTCCATCTTTTGGCAAGGGTCATCCTAAATCAGCTGTTAGTCAATCATTTACTGCTGAAATTCCTCCAATGGGAAATATTAGAAATATTCACCAGAGTTTCCCACTCAGTTCTGATACACAGTGGATTTTTTTACTGGTCATAACCCATCACCTACATATTCTTGCATTATACTTTATCAGTTTGATATAAACTATCTTTTCTCCACAGATGTAAATTGACACTGAAGCCAAACCTATAAAGGCAGGTGTATGTACCTTAAAAATGAAGGGAAAAATAATGGTCTTCACTCTAAATGAATCCTAAAGAAGCCGGTACTGTGTATGTGGCTTCCTTGTGGGGTGTTTTTCTCTCACACGTTTTTTTTTTTGTTTTATTTATATTTCAGTTCCCAGCAACTACAAAACTGTATTCAAAATACCCAAAGTGTTAAATCTTCTACAAAGACCAGCTGTCTTTCCAACTGCAATTTTTCACATTAAACTGCTTAGATCGGAAGATAGCACTCACACATACACCAAAAACCACACTGAGAGTGTAGGATGTTGAATGAATATATATGAAGGTGAAAGTATTTGTTTCTTTTCTAAAAAAGTTGCTAAATAGATCAAAATACTGCACTATACAAGTCTAATAACACATGCTAATTATCTACTAATTCTGCTGGACAAAACATAAAGGTCAGTAACCATGTATATTAATCTGGCTCTGCTTTTCCAAATGAATCCTGAGACTTGTGTTAACAGATGTCTTTTATGCCTATATAACAAACATTTTTTTCATAAAAATGTCATTAAGACCAGAGCAAAATTTTGATATAGGAAAAATGTGAAGCAGTCTTAATGGACTTGGGATATAATTGAGTCTCATGCCTTATAACTGGGATAAATCTTAACTCTCAGTCATCAGTTTCCTAATAAAAATCTCATTTCAACCTTAATTAATGTCACCTCTCTTGGGATCATGATTATAAAAATTCAAGAGAAAAATATTCTAAGAATAAGTTACCATTTCATGCAGGGGTTTTGCTCCCTTTGAAATGTTGCCTGGTTCAATGTGACAGCATAGTGATTTCCATTCACTACTCTACTAGGTGAAGTACTCTGGAGCTGACCCCATCTTATCTCAAATTTCATTTAGAAAACTTGATGCCATTTTTACAATGGCAAGTGTGGTAGTTAGATTCAGGTGTCAACTTGACCAGGTGAAGGTGCCTAGTTCTATTGCTGTTGACATGAGGCAATAGCATGTGAACCTCATCTGTTGCTGATTACGTCTGCAGTTAGCTAGGAGGTGTGTCTGCTGCAATGAATGATGTTTGATTTAATTGGCCAGTGCTTAAATGAGAGAGCTCAACATGGCACACCCCAAGCAGCTCAGCATATCTCATCTCAGCACTCGCAGCTCAGCCCAGGCCTTTGGAGATGCATAAAGGAATCTCCAAGGAAAGTTGTTGGAACCCAGAGGCCTGGAGAGAAGGCCAGCAGATCTCGCCCTCTGCTTCCCACGTCAGAAAGATCCTTAGTTGAAAGTTAGCTGCCTTTCTTCTGAAGAACTATACATTAACTAAATAAATCACCTTTTATTGAAAGCCAATCCATCTCTGGTGTGTTGCATTCCAGCAGTTAGCAAATTAGAACAGATTTGGTACCGGAGAAGTGGGGTGCTGTTGTGGTTTACAAATACCAAATATGCTGAAACAGTTTTTTTGATGGATAAGGGGAAGATTTTGGAGGAACTGTGAAGAGAATGATGGAGAAGTCTTGGAGTGCCTGAAGAGACTATTGGTGTAAACAGAACCACTGCCAAAGGGGGACATAAAAGGGACAGATTGGAGTTTGCAGAGTGAGAACCATGGAAGCTAGGGTCTGAAGCCAAGAAACCTCAGCCAGGAGAGTAGACTCACCCATGTACATGAAGAGGATGAGTCTCCCATCTCATTGCAGAGGAAGAGTTGTGCTGCCTCAGGCCTTGGAAAAGGTACAGCATGCTCCTTGGGGACTGGGGAGAGCCTGGCTGCCACCAATGGAGGGGTTGAGCATGTGCCCCAGAAATGGCAGAGAGCCCAGGTGTGGCCCTGATGCCTGGAGAGAGTGGACCTGAGAAAAAGGTGGTCTCCTCAATGTCCCGAAGGTTGATTCAGAAAGAAGCAGACCACTGCACAGGCCCTTGGAAAGGGTGGGACTGCCACTTTCTAAAGCTGAAGGATAAATGACTTTCAGACTTTAAAATCCAATGGTGTTTGCCCTGCAGGTTTTCCTTCCAATTTCTCCCTACAGAAATGAAAACCTATATCCTGGGAATGTCCTCCTTTGCAAATTGACACAAGATAACTTGTTTTGAGATTCATAGGTCCACAACCAGAAGAGAATTTTTTGTCACTTTAACATTGTTTAAGGTGATGTGTGTAATTGCCAAGTTGACAAGGGGTGGAAGTGTGGCAATTAGATTCAGGTGTCAACTTGGCTATGTGAAGGTGCTATTGCTGTGGACATGAGCCAATGGCATGTGAACCTCATCTGTTGCTGATTACATCTGCAGTCAGCTAGGAAGTGTGCCTGTTGTATTGAGTGATGTTTGATTTAATTGGCTGGCGCTTAAATGAGAGAGCTCAACGTAGCACAGCCCAAGCAGCTCAGCATACCTCATCTCAGCACTCACAGCTCAGTCCAGGCCTTTGGAGATGCAGAAAGAAATTACTCTGGGGAAAGTTGTTGGAACCCAGAGGCCTGGAGAGAAGGCCAGCAGATTTTGCCCTGTACCTTCCCATATAAGAAAGAACCTTAGTTGAAAGCTAGCGGTCTTTCCTCTGAAGAACTATAGATTAACTAAATAAATCCCCTTTTATTGAAAGTCAATCCATCTCTGGTGTGTTGCCTTCTGGCAGCTAGCAAACTAGAACAGCAACTAATTATACTGATATATTAGAGCATAACCTCCAAGTTTAAACACTACTTTTACAACACTGGGTTTTTAGGGAACACATGTTAATAAGGGTAGATTTTGTTCAAAATTAAAGAAATAGAATATTTAGTTATCCACATTATATACATGCATATGAGTGTATGCATGTGAAATAGATGACTGAGTGTTTATACACAAACATGATTGGCACATGATTGCATGTGCCAGTCATTTCCAAATAATAAATTCAAATGTGTGAGGTAACAAAAACTAACTGGCCATCACGAACTCAGTGAGAAAAGTTTTATTTAGATACCTGAAGAGAGGAGAAAGCCCCTACCTAGATGTGATCCTGCCAGGCATATTCATTTCTCTAAAGCATCCTGGCTCAGCTTATCACTCAAAAGATCAAAACTTGCATATAATCATCATGAGCAGTCTAGCAGTCTTTAGACAGTGGAAAATATTCAAGTTTATGCATGGACTGTGTCACACTGATGCTTGACAACCGCTCTCATTTCCCACCTTTCCTCCCCATCCAAAATGCTCCTCCTTTATTGTTATTCAGTTCTACATAATCAGGTCCACAAGTCCTGCTAATGCTACAAACTCAAGTAGTTGAACTAGTGAGTCTCATTTATCCTGAATCCTATCTTCATAGTGAGACACCTAAAATATAAGCAAGACTCTCCCCTACATAAAAGACCCCGTCTTGCAGTATTACCTGAAATGTCTCCTTTCCCATCAGGATTGTGAAGAGCAAAAGAGTGAAGGTGAACAAATCCTCTTCTGCCACATTGTTGAAAAGGAGAAGGACAAAGGTTGTAAAAGATGTTCAGAGTCAGAGAAACTCCATATTGACATAGAAATGATCAGAACCTAACTTCCTCACCATTGGTCACTGGAAATAGAACACCCAGAAGTTACTCAGACAACTCCTTATGCTCAGAAATAGTGTTTTCCAATTTCTTCTCATCTCAATAAAGTACAAGGTTTTTGTAATTCTAGTATTCTTTGTGAATTAAAAGGCCAGAATACCCCAAGTAATCCCCCAAATAAATGAAACATAGACTGTTATATACTATGATCAATCATGTGCTTTCCAATCATATACTTTTCATCAAATAGAAACTGATTTTAAAAGAAAGCATGCATAAAGAATATAGACCATATTTCTAAAAATATACAATTTGTATATATATACAATTGCATAAATTAAAAGTGGCTACTTCTTCACTATTCTTACCACTTATCTCAATCTCATGCATTATAACATTAATACTCATTGCAGTACCGTATGCTGCCAATTTCCTATATCCCAGGAAAATATTTTTATGAGTAATTCCATAATCTAACCTTTCTCCGCATGACTTTGTGAATTAGACGTAGGCTTTATGTGATTATTCAATGTTTTTTAAGGTGTTGCAGCGATTCTATAACCTTCCCAGGCTTTGGGCAACTTCCTGTCAAAAGCCCTCAAAGCAGTTTCCATTTATAAATTTCCCTAGAGATTACTTAGACAGTGCTTGTTCTCTCCCACTTGAACCCTTCACAGGAAAGGCCTTTTTCCAAATTTTTCCAAATTTCATGATTTGCCCAGGTGTCTTGTTTTACCTTATGACTAAGAAAACTAATTTGAAAACAGAAACAATTTTATTTCTCCACTGTCATACCTTTTAAATAATAGGTAGTTAATTTCAGTTTCTTCTTTATCAATGAAGCATAAAAATGCTCTAAAGAAAGCATTTGTTGCTTGCTAGGGTTAATTGCACAGTTTGAACATAAGACACATTTTTTGACTCACAAGATGATGTTTGATGCAAAGAAATATTATCTTGTTTTCTGAAAGAATTTGATTGATGATAGATTCAACAATAGGACCGCATTGAAAGGTTCAGACAGAGAGAAAAGGAATGAAATTGGTAGAAGGAAAGGTGCTTAGAAGATGTAAATAGGCTAAAGAATAATATAAAAGGATTAGCAATCAGTGAGTCAGTTTTTAATTAAAAATAAAAATTCATGAGATCCTGTGCAAGCATTCAAGTACAGAAGGCTAATATTTGTTCATAAAATCATCTCAATGAAAATTGAATGCAGAATATTAAACTATTAGACTACTTATGAAATAGAGCAAAAGAGTTCATTTAATTCTTTAATAAGCAGAAATGGGAAAATATATTCTGAAAAGGAAAAGTATGCAGTAAATGCCATATAAAAGATACATTTGGCGCTGAGATGTAAGATTAACAAGCACACTTTGTAGGGTGATTTTCAGTATTATAAGAGGCTCTTTGTTTTGTTTTGTTTACATTTTTAAGGGTATGATTGATCTTTTTCTTCTTCCTTCCCTGCATTCCCCCAGTCATCAAGCCGAGCTGTCATTTGTCAATATCTTTAATATATGTCTTTTTCTTTTCTCCACTGGCACCATCCTAACACAAGCCCTGTCACCTCCTACCTGAACTTGGATTATGGCTTTCTAGTTGTCTATTTTTAGTTTGTTCTCCATCTAATTCTTCCTACCTACCTCAAGAGTAAAACTTCACTGTTAATACACCTTTCGTTTCTGAAATCTTTTCATGGTTCTCTGAATCCCACTAAATGAAGTACAAAAATTTACCTCGGAGCCATAGACGGACCATCAGAGAACTGCTCATAGCCACTCTGTCTCTACCCTCCCCTACTTCTCCATGCTGTGATGGAACTGGGCTGCTTGTCAGGGTCCAGGCATTCCCCCGTCTTCCTGGTCAGGCTCATGCAGTTTTGCAGCATGGACTGCTCTTTTAATCTCTTTTACCTCTATTTGAATTCTAGTCATATTTTACAACCTTCTCAGCTCAAATGTCATCTCCTCTGTAGACTGGTTTTTCAAATTTCTGCAGCTGAAAATTATTTCTGTCTTTTAAACTGCAAACCTCATTTTGGCATAAGTCAAAATCATAAGTTATAACTGACTGAGGACTCAGGATTTGTCAGGCCCTGGCACTTCACGGGTTTTATTTCATCTATTGCTTCTAGACGTCCCAAAGCATGAAGGTCAGGGCTGTCACAGAGCAGTAATGCACTGAGTCTTTGTTCAATGAATGAGTTTCAAACTAGAACTGGGTGATAACTGAATATGATAAAATGATGTCCTATGCTTTGCATCTGTGTAACTGCACTGTTGAACAACCTTCAAAATAACTGCCAAACAACTATTATTGGGTCCCTCCAAGTGTTAATCATGGAGAAACTTAACAAACTTACATATATTAAGCACTTAGCATAAAGCCTGGTATCTAGTAAGTGCTCCAATATGTTAGTACTTGTAGTAATAAAAGTAGTATTCCTGAGAATAGTGTTATGTGATAAGGCTTGTCTCTCTCTCTTCATCTGCTTTACATATGTTCCTGCTAAGTGGGTTTAAAGTTCATCTGCATTTTAAAATTAAAGCAAAAAAATAATATGGAGGAATTCAATATAATCATTGTGCTGGTTTGAAAGGAAGTATGCCCCCTAGAAAAGCCATGTTTTAATCAAAATATCATTTCATAAAGGTAGAATAATTCCCGTTCAATACTGTATGTTTGAAACTGTAATTATATCATCTCCCTGGATGATGTGATTTAGTCAAGAGTGGTTGTTAAACTGGATTAGGTGATGACATGTCTCCACCCACTTGGGTGGGACTTGATTGGTTTATTGGAGTCCTATAAAAGAGGAAATATTTTGGAGAATGAGAGATTCAGAGAGAGCGGCACCACGAAGCAGAGTCCACCAGCCAGCAACCTTTGGAGATGAAGAAGGAAAACACCTCCTGGGGAGCTTCATGAAACAGGAAGCCAGGAAACAAAGCTACCAGATGACACCATGTTTGCCATGTGCTCTTCCAGCCAAGAGAGAAGCCCTGACTGCGTTCCTCATGTGCCTTCTCACTCGAGAGAGAAACCCTGAACTTCATCAGCCTTCTTGAACCAAGGTATCTTACCCTGGATGGATATCTTTGATTGGACATTTCTATAGACTTGTTTTAATTGGGGCATTTTCTCAGCCTTAGAACTATAAACTAGCAACTTACTAAATTCTCCTTTTTAAAAGCCATTCCGTTTCTGGTATATTGCATTCTGGCAGCTAGCAAACTAGAACAATGATTTAAATGTAAGACTGATAAGAAACAAAAATTAAGAGTCCATCATTCTAATATAAAAGTGGGTTCGTTTTCCAGCATCTTTCTTAAAGCAAGGGAGTCATGTCTGGAAATCTGTGACACACCTGATGGCTTAAACAGAAAACATAGTAATGTCCTTTTTCTCTCCATCACACTCATCACTTTTCCTTTTATGTCCTCCTAATTGTCAAGACGCTTGTCTCTTTAATTGTAGACTTGCATTTTCTGATTAGAGATCATGAAATACAGTTGAGGAATTCCTTCTATGCAAGATAGAGCTGAGCTCTTTGGCAGATATTTCATCTTATTGACATTTACCAAAACAGAGACTTTTTCCTCACCTCATCAGAGCTTCACTCTGGTGGACAGGCTGGTTATTCTCTGAGCTCAGAGTTTCCATGATTGGGAATTTTATAACTTTGGAGGGGAAAACTTGTTCTCTCAAAAGTCTAACTGCTAGGAAACAACTTGGGAGATCCAGATGTCAGTACTCCAGGAATAGAATAGAATTAGAAGAAAGTAATAGACAATTCAGAACCAGATGCAGAAAGAGCCTTGAATACTTCTGTTATTTCTCTTTTTGAAATCTTCTGCTATTTTTCTTTTTTGTTTATTTTTAAAGCTAGAAGGATAACTACACATGCAAACACACACTAACCAACAAAAGTATATGTTACAGACAGAAACATTAAGCCATGATCAAATACAGTGATATTACGGCAGAAGATAAACAATAACTAGCTAGGGATTTTGACTTCACTTGTTCTGGACTCTATATAGGGCCATTTCTTTCCACAATATGAAGTACAGTTAGGAAAGAAAGATGCTTTTGGAAACCAGGACTTACCTCTACCTGAGAGTTAACTTTAGTTTACCTGTCATGTAACCTTAGAAATTCACATGATTGGGAATTATGGTAAGTAAGGCAGCAAACTAGGAGACAAAAACCAACTAAGAAAATTCAGAAAGTCTTTTTAAATAACCAAATGTGAAAACCTGCCTTTTGCTGGTGAAAAGGACCTAGCTGTACTAGCCAGGGTTCCCTAGGGAAACTGAACCAACAGGAGATATCTGTAAATATGAGATTTTATAAAAGTGTCTCATGCAACAGTGGGGATGCAGGACTCCAAATACCATATGGCAGACCAGGAGCTGGCAACTCCAATGTGTTCAATGAATACCCCAAGAGAGGCTGACTGGCTGAAATCCAGAGAAAGATTCTCTCTTCTGAACTTTCTTTTAAAGCCATTCACTGATTAGATTAAATGTCACTCATTGTGGAAGACACTCCCCTTAGCCAACTGCAGATGTACTCAACCATAGATGCAATCAATGTGCTGATGGTTTAAGTCCATAAAATGTCCTCACAACAACAGGTAAGCCAGTGCTTGCTTGTCCAGACAACTGGGCACCATCACCTGGCCAAGTTGGCATATGAACCTAACAACCACACTAGTGTTAAATATTTGTTTTTATACTTAAGTGTTTACAATCTAGCAAGGGGGGGGGAATGTTTAAATGAATTTTAGTACAAAAGAAAGTAAACGAGTATATAAAATAGATATAAAGTCATATCTTATTGATATATGAATGCTATGGAGTTCAAATAATCAGATTGGAAAAAATTTTAAGTATTATTATATCAAGAGTTAGAGAAAATGAAAGAAAAGATATAGTCATACAATTATATTATATCCACTCTAAATAGAAGATTGACACTTTCTAAGATTTATGTTTTCAAAAAAGAACATTCCCCATGATCCAGAAATTCCGCTTGTTAGTATATCTTCTAAAGCAACAAAGAACAAAAGTGCTCATGGTTTTAAGGTAGTAGGATGACCAAGAATGTTATTGCAGTTATTTTTTGTAGTCAAAAGAAAAAATAAAACCAACTTTACAGTGAATATATTTTATTCCACCATAAATGATATACAACTCCTTTTTGTCAGTCAATAACAGCACCCTTATTTTATTTTTAAAGAAATTTTGTTGAGACATACTCACACACCATAAAATCCATACAAATATACAATCAATGGCTCACAGTATTATCGCATATTTGTCATTTATCACTATCATCAATATTAGAACATTTTTATTATTCCAAAAAAAAAGAAAAAAGAAAATCCAAACAAATACATTTGTTATTGTTGATGAAAGAATAATTAAGATATTATTGTTAATTATAGTCCATAGTTTATAGTAGGTACATTTTTCCCATATACCACACTATTACTAACTCCTTATAATTGTGTTGTACATTTGTTGAGGTTCATGAAAGTACTTTTTTATATTTGTAGTGTTCATCCCAGCCATCGTCCACCACAAGATTCACTGTGGTATACAGTCCCATGTTTTAACCTCTAGCTTTCCTTCTGGTGACATATATTACTCTAAACTACCCCTCTCATCCACATTCACACACAATTCAACACTACTCATTATACTCACAATGATGTGTTACTGTCACCTCTATCTCTTCCCAAAAGTTTAAGTTCAACCTAGTTAAGAATTCTGCACATATGAAGCAACTGGTCCTCATTCTGTAACTTCATTCTATCTCCTGGTAACCTATATTAGGTTAGATTTTATATCTATGAATTTACATATTATAATTAGTTCATATTAGTGATCAGACAATATTTGTACTTTCTGTCTGACTAATTTCACTTAACATATTGTCCTCAAGCTTCATCCATGTTGTTGTGTGCTTCATGACTTCATTCCTTCTTACTGCTCAATAATATTCCATCATATATGTATGCCACATTTTGTTTATCTACTCATCCATCAATGAGCATTTAGGTCATTTCCATCTTTTGGCAATTGTGAATAATGCCTCTATGAACATCAGTGTGTAAATGTCTATGTCCTTGCATTCAGGTCTTCTGGTTATATACCAAGTAATGGGATTGCTTGATCATAAGGCAAGTTTATGCTTAGTTTTCTGAGGAACTGCCAAACTATCTTCCACAATGGCTTTATCATTTTACATTCTCATCAGCAGTGAATAAGTGTTCCTGTTTCTCCACATCCTCTTCAATACTTGTAGTTTTCTGTTTGTTAATAGCAGCCATTGTAGCAGATATGAAATAATATCTCAAATTGTGGTTTTGATTTGTATTTCCCCAATAGCTAGTTTCTTCTTCATCATCAAGAAACATGGCTACTGGAACACAGCTCTACATTTTCAGGCAGTTCCCTCCAGACTCTCCATTACATCTTGAATAACAAGGTGATAACTACTTCATGCGTAAGAATAACCTCCAGGATAACCTTTCGACTCTGTTTGGAATCTCTCAGCCATTGACACTTTGTCTCATTTCACTCTTGCCCCTTTTGGTCAAGAAGGTTTTCCCAATCCCTTGATGCTGAGTCTCAGCTCATTTTAGGGTTTTTCTTAATCCCTTAATGCTAAGTCTCAGCTCATTCTAGGATTTCTGTCCCACATTGCCAGGAAGGTACACATCCCTGGGAGTCATGTCCCATGTAGACAGGGAGAGGGTGGCGAGTTTGCTTGTTGTGTTGACTGGAGAGAGACGCCACATCTGAGCAACAAAAGAGGCTCCCTTGGGGGTGACTCTTAGGCCTAAATTTTAAGTAGACTTGACCTATCCTTTGTGGGGTTAAGTTTCATATAAACAAGCCCCAAGACTGGGGGCTCAGCCTACAGCTTTGGTTGTCCACACTGCTTGTAAGAATACCAAGAATTTAACTTGGGGAAGCTGAATTTCTCCCCATTCTCACCATTTCCAGAAGGGGACTCTGCAAATACTTTCCCACTCACTGATCAAATCACCCTGGGATTCATTGGGACATCACTCTGGACAAACCAACAAAATCTCATGTCCTACCCAAGATTCCAAGTACTGATGGTGTTCAATCAAGCTAACTACATAAGTTATATTAGGAAATGCACTAGTCAAAATATAAATTTTGTACCAAATAAACATTTTTTTGCTTTAGTCTCACACATAAGGTGAAATTTTAAAATATTGATTACCATCTATTTTCAGTACCCTGCAGTAATAGCATTCCTTTGTTCTTCCTCATGCAAAAACATTTTTAAAATTTGTACATTTAGTCATTATTATTATACACTCTAGGCATTCCTAGATTATACCATCCCAATCGTTAATGTATATCTTTCTTTCTGATTTCATTTATGCCCCCAGCCCTCCTCCCTTTATCATTCTCACATGCAGCTTCATTCAGTGTTTTAACATAATTGTATTACAGTTAAGTAGTATTGTGCTGCCCATTTCTGAGTTTTTATATTCAGTTATGTGGCACAATCTGTATCCCTTCAGCTCCAATTACCCAATATCTTACCCTATTTCTATCTCCTGATGGTCTCTGTTACCAACGAAATATTCCAAGTTTATTCACTAATGTCAGTTCATATCAGTGAGACTATACAGTATTTGTCCTTTTGTTTTTGGCTAATCTCACTCAGCATAATGTCCTCAAGGTCCATCCATGTTGTTCCAGACTTCATAACTTTATTCTGTCTTAAAGCTGCATAATATTCCATAATATGTATATACACAGTTTGTTCAGCCACTCATCCTATGATGGACATTTTGGCTGTTTCCATCTCTTTGCAATTGTAAATAATGCTGCTATAAACATTGGTGTGCAAATGTCTGTTTGTGTCTTTGCTCTTATATCCTTTGAGTAGATACCCAGCAATGGTATTGCCGGGTCATATGGCAATTCTATATTCAGCTTTTTGAGGAACCGCCAAACCTTCCACAGCAGTTGCACCATTTGACATTCTCACCAACAGTGAATAAGTGTGCCTCTTTCTCCACATCCTCTTCAGCATTGTCATTTTCTGTTTTGTTGATAATAGCCATTCTGGTGGGTATGAGATGATATCTCACTGTGGTTTTGATTTGCATTTCTCTAATGGCCAGGGAAGTTGAGCATCTCTTCATGTGCCTTTTGGCCATTTGTATTTCTTCTTCTGAGAAGTGTCTGGTCAAGTCTTTTTCCCATTTTGTAATTGGATTGGCTGTCTTTTTGTTGTTGAGTCGAATATTCTCTTTATAAATTCTGGACACTAGACCTTTATTTGATATGTCATTTCCAAATATTGTCTCCCATTATGTAGGCTGTCTTTTTACTTTCTTGATGAAGTTCTTTGATGCACAAAAGTGTTTAATTTTGAGGAGTTCCCATTTATTTATTTATTTCTTCAGTGCTCTTGCTTTGGGTGTAAGGTCTATAAAACTGCCTCCAAGTATAAGATTTATAAGATATTTCCCTACATTTTCTTCTAACTGTTTTATGGTCTTAGACTTAATGTTTAGGTCTTTGGTCCATTTTGAGTTAACTTTTGTATAGGGTGTGAGATATGGGTCCTCTTTCATTCTTTTGCATATGGTTATCCAGTTCTCTAGGCACCATTTATTGAAGAGATTGTTCTTTCCCAGGTAAGTTGGCTTGACTGCCTTATCAAAGATCAATTGTCCATAGATGAGAGGGTCTATATCTGAACACTCTATTCGATTCCATTGGTCAATACATCTATCTTTTTGCCAGTACCATGCTGTTTTGACCATTGTAGCTTCATAATATGCCTTAAAGTCAGGCAGCATGAGACCTCAGACTTCATTTTTTTTCCTCAGAATACTTTTAGCTATTCGGGCCACCCTGCCCTTCTGGATAAATTTGCCTATTTTTTTTTATTTCTGAAAAGTAAGTTGTTGGGATTTTGGTTGGTATTGCATTGAATCTGTAAATCAATTTATGTAGAATTGACATCTTAAATATATTTAGTCTTCCAATCCATGAACACGGTATGCCCTTCCATCTATTTAGGTCTTCTGTGATTTCTTTTAACAATTTCTTGTAGTTTTTTTTGTATAGGTCTTTTGTCTCTTTACTTGAATTTATTCCTAAATATTTTATTCTTTTGTTTGCAATTGTAAATGGAATTCGTTTCTTGATTTCCCCCTTAGATTGTTCATTACTAGTGTATAGAAACACTACAGATTTTTGAGTGTTGATCTTGTAACCTGACACTTTGCTGTACTCATTTAGTAGCTCTAGTAGTTTTGCTGTGGATTTTTCAGGGTTTTCGACATATAGTATCATATCATCTGCAAACAGTGAGAGTTTTACTTCTTCCTTTCCAATTTTGATGCCTTGTATTTCTTTTTCTTGTCTAATTGCTCTGGCTAGAACTTCCAACACAATGTTGAATAACAGTGGTGATAGTGGACATCCTTGTCTTGTTCCT
>PVIY010003906.1:74790-108049 GCA_004026745.1 Myrmecophaga tridactyla | reverse complement strand
AAATAGGGTGGGTATTCCATTATGTAAGAGGCATCTGGGTGAGGCCACAATTAAGGGGTTAGTGAATAAAGTGAGTGGATAACATAATTTATTTTAGGATTCAGCCCAGTGGAATACAAGTTCCCACGCCAGTCTTCTAATTTTGCATTCTCATCCTTTGCTCAATATTTCTGTTAGTCAATATGTTTTCTATGTCTAGAAATAGCACATCTATGAGAGTGTGGGAAGGTGATTGTCATATCCAGTAAGCCTATAGATAGGCAGTGTTGGATGTTCAAAAGCACTCTTATTGCCAACTAATTCTGAGATTTTGAGTGAACCATTGATGCATAATCAGATTACTGAGATACGCGGCCACCAAAGGTGTAACCGTGCAATTTATAAGCCGAAGAGTGCTGAATTTCTCTTCATGTTCATTTAGTTATGAACAAAATTTATAAAATGCTTGCATACTTGTTACAAAAGCATTTTAGGTATAATTAGTATCATTAAATTTGAAGTGTTACCAAACCCAGTATGACAGCTACTGGAGAGTTAGTAGACACCGATTTAGAAAAAATACAAATACCTCCAAGCATATAATTCCAGGGCTCTGCAAAACCATAGTGGCAGCAAGAGCTTAAATTTGGGTATTTCAAAGAAAATAAAAGTGAAATGGTAAGGTTTTGTGTGTTTGTTTTTAGTTTACTAATTAACTTATGACTGATGTTATATTTACTTTACAAGTGAGCTATCTGGTAAGCGTTGATATGGTATTTTAGAAAAGAACCTTCCCCTGAAGCAAATTTTGCAGTACTACAACTATAAAATTAAATTGTAAGAACTCTGTGGCAATTGGACTTAGAATGGCAATACTTACACTATTTTTCAGTAATGATGTGTGAGGATAAGTCCACAGTAGGCAACCTGAGAAAACTAATATGAAGGATCATATTCATTTCCAAAAGTGTCTGAATGCCCTGCTGCTATCTATAAATCTGATTTTCTTTGTCAATAATATAACTGATGGTGGTGAGTCCAAACTGTGACTGAGGGTTTCAATCCACAGCTGACTTTAATTTGCAGGCTGATTAATTGGTTTGGGTGAAGTGAGGAAATTCAATCTTTCCCACCTTTATTAAATTGCAGGAGCTGAGGGACAGCTTCTAGCAGAGTGAGCAACTGTAGCAGTGGACTGAACTTGGAGAAAAAGGTCCTTGTGTTTCTTTACCTTTGACTTGATCTAACTACCCAAGGAGGGGTCGGAGAAGGGGACTATTTTTCGTGATTGAATTTTTTATAAGACCAAGAACTTGATGAGCTAAACTTACCTTTTCAGCAGTGATAGCATATATTTCTTTTTCCTTTTTCCAAGAACAAGGGTGGAGGAAAGGTATTCTTCAGGATGAAGTAGATGAAGTGTTTAAAAGTTGAAACCTGTTTTTATTACTAAATTCTGATAGGAATTTTGTTAGGAAGAGTGTCAACTATAGTAGGGGGAGAAAGACACTTTGACTGTCAGAGCATATTGGGTTTTTTGTTTGTTTTTTGTTTTAATGTTGTTTGGCAGGAATCACATTTTATTCTTTTTCCACATGAGTATCCCCTTATTGCAGCACCATTTGTTGAATTTTTGTTTGTTTGGGTTTTCATTTGTTTGTTTGTTTGGGAAGTGCATGGACCGGAAATCAAACCCGGTCTTCCACCTGGCAAGTGAGAATTCTACCACAGAGCTACCCTTGCACCCCCACACATTGCTTTTAAGTAGGTGGAGGAAGATAGAAATGTTGTGGGATTTCCTTCTGGGGCTTGCTAGTCAGTCTTGGTTTGAGCCCAGGGCATGGAAAACAGAGAAAGACTACCAAAGGAGTGAGAGAAGATGAAGCTATTGCACAGGAAGAGACAGAAATAGCCTCAGCTGCTAACTTTAGGCTTTCCCATTGCTGGCTCCAGTCCTTAGGGGAGTGGCAGCAATTTCTGACTTGTTATTCATTTGATACCCTGGCATTCATCCAATAAATCACCCCTTCTCCCTGTTAGAGGGTCCTAAAGTTGCTTGGATTTCATTTCATTTAAAATTGTTGTGGGGTTGAGTCAGAATGCATATGGTATAATGATCAAAGGATATACCTTGATGAACACTAGCTTTAAGGTAAAAATAATAAAGAAGAGTCTGAAAACAACAGTGTGATAAGTGATCAAAGAGGCAAAAAGAAAATCAAGAGGTGTGTGGGTTATGGAAGCTCTGGAAGTGCCCTACCCCACCCCCAACTGCTCCAGTGTCCTTACCTTATATTTGATATGGAAACTGACTTTTCAATCCAAGGGAAATTGTTATGCAAATCCAGCTTCAATGCATATCTCCTAGCACTCATTTACAATCATAGTTCTTTCCCTAAGATCCCTAAGGAAACCCTTGAGATATCACCATAGAAAAAAATGAGAAAGAGTGCTTTGAGGAAAAACGTGTGATAACACTGCTAAATATTGCTGAAAGATCAGCAAGGTAAGATTTTTGAAATTGTCTATTGGATTTAGCATCATGGAGGTAAGAGCAATTTAAATTCAGTAGTCAAAGAAGAAGAGAGAGAGCCCAGGTTTGAAAAGATGGGAATCAGAAAAGTAAATGATTGGAGATTGAAAGGGGGGCAACAAAACAGCTTTGTAAAGTAAACATCTAGTTGGGGCAGTAGATAAGCAAATTTAGGGAGGGTTATGTTGATTTATTTGTATTAATTTTATAGAAGAGAGTTGCACAAGCAGGGATGGACTCTGAAGAAGCCAATAGAGAAGATAAATTATGGGTGCAAAAGAGAGTAGATACATGATAAAGTAGGTTCTGAGATAATCACAGGGATTGGTGTTGCGTAACTATTACCAGTTTCATTGTTCCAACTTGGAGATTGAAACTGAGGTCTGCTATTTTCAAATCCATCCTTTCTCCACCATACCTTTCCCAAGTGGGAACACTGCACCAGGTAAATCTAGTTCCAGTCATCCCTTTGTTATGAAAGCTCTGTCCATATTTCCTTGTATTTATGCTTGCCACAAGTTATAGTTAACTCGGTCAGTATTTTTATTAAGGTAAGTATTTTGGCATTCCAATTTTATATAGACAAAATCATTATTGATTCCTCAAATGTGGCCAAATTTTGGTGTTCCGTTGTATCCAAGAAATTAGGATTTAAGAGATGATTTTGATTATTGAATTATTGTATAGATATTTCTTTTTGCTTTCTGGTATATAGGAGTAGATAGAGGGAAATACCTGGAATCTCTAACTTGCAATTCAGCTGTCTTGATCTCTGATAATAATTGTGTAGCCTCTATCTTCTGCCCCTGTGATTATAAAAACCATGTGACTAACCTTCATTTGTACCCATTTATCCAGTTTTTCAACTTTTGTAATTACTATAGACAGTTCCTAATATTTATTAACGAAGGGTCTTGGATCAGCTCAGACTGAACCGACCCCAAGTTCAAAGTTTTCTTGATCACCAAGACTGGATCTAACCAAAATAGGCCCGCCTGACATGTGCAGTAGCTTAGACCTGAACCTGCAAGTCACCTATACCTCATTCCACCATCTTCTTACACATCTGTGTCTAAGCATGTCATCAATCTGCACATGCTCAGTAATTACATCACCTGTAACTACATCATCTGGGCCCACTGTGCTCATCATCCTAAACCCTGCCCATCTTCTTCTCTAATAAAACTATCTGCATTACTGCAGTTCGGGAAAACAGACTTTGGGCCACTAGGCCATCTGCTCTCCTACTGCGTGCCTAGTTAAAAACTTTTTCTCTTTTTGAAACCCCTGTGTCTCAGGAACTGGTTATTGAGCGCATCGGGCAAAAGAACCCACTGCTTTTGTGAGTTGCTTTATTGACAGATATGCTTTGAAATAGGTCAAGACCAGGGACAACATTTTGTGTCTACAAGTAGGGCACACCCTGGGTTTAGAGATCTCAGGGTTGTTAATTCTAGGGTTTATTTATAAAATACTAAATTAGAACTTGAGAAGCAATAATATTATTATATTAAGCTACTGTCTGGAAATGAATATATAACTATTAGATGTCATCCTGACTTTTGTTTCCTATCACCAAGATGTCCCCAAATAATTTATTATCCTATTTGATAAGACCAAATTTGTGTTTATGTATCAGTCAGGATATGGGAAGCATTAACAAGAAATTCTCAAATCTTGGTGATATAACAACAAAACTATAGTTCTTATTCAATTGACATGCCCATTACAATTCCATTGAGTGTCCTGCTCCACATCTTTCCAATCTGCCACCCAGATTACTTAGCAAGCCCCCATCTTAAAAAATTGCTGCTATCCTAGACAGAGGGAAAAAGAACTCTGGAAGTCTCTCAACAGTATGATAGACTTTTCGCCCTTTGTAATTCTTTTGCTATTATAATCACATCCCCTCATTCCACCCCATGCAATCCAAACTCAAGAGTATGCAGGAAATGCAATCCTACCTTGTGCCTATAAAATACAGAGCTGTAAATATTTGCCAAACTGCAGAAATGATGAGTTGTCCAGGCTGATAACAATCTGCAAACAATACAAATTTGGCTGTTGTAGAGACCCAGGGCTCAAGACCTCCCCATTCATAGAAAGAATAAGTTACTGCTTGTTTCCCTGGTCCATGCACTTCCAAAAAAACAAACAAGCAAAACAAACCAAAACCAAACAAACAAAACAAAACTCAACAAATGGTGCTGCAATAATGAGGTACTTAAAAAAAAAGGTTACTGCACACAGTCACCTACAATGACTGGGACAGAAATGAAAGGTCATCAGATCTCGTCAGGGTGGGTGGAAATATGTACAGATGGTGTCATAAACAGAGCATTGAAACTCCTCTCCTTTGATTACTGTTGATAACAAACACTTGTCACAAGACTCTGCTGAAACTCTATTCGCACATCTTTGTCCTAAACCTCCATAAGCCCTTGCACTCCCTCTGCCCCCTTTGTGGGGCACTGACTTCCATTTCTCTACTGGTTGCCTTTGCAAAAACTCCTCTCCTATTCACAAGTCCTAATTAAAATTCATGTCTAACTCTATGCCTGCCGTATCTTTGATCTTTGGGCTGCCCTGACCCAAACCCTCCAAGAGCTGGGTTGGAACAACTGTCTCCTTTAAAATCTCAAGTCCCAAAAGTCATATATACATATATGAAATTATAGATACTTATATTTTTGTGCTTATCTAAATCTTGAAGATGCTTCATTAGTTTTTCTCTTTTTCTTACATTTAAGGCAAATATATAATTTGACACAGTTCAGTCTACTGTGTTTCTAAATTTTCTCCATGTTTCTAAATTATTTCTGTTTTTATTTAACATCTACAAATCTCTTCTATTTGCTCTAATAGAATATTAAACCCGATTATTATTTATTACTTTTTTTTGGTGGGGTGCATGGGCTGAGAATCGAACCCAGGTCCCCACAGGGAAGGCGGGCACTCTAACCACTGAACTACCCGTGCACCCTTAAACCTGATTATTTTTGAAGCTAGGTACCTGCATTTATTTATAAACATTTAGCATTCCTGAGTGTTACATTATTTTCTGAACCAATTTGCTGATTGAACTGGTGTGAGAGAATGGGTTGTGATTAGATGCTGGCATCTCATTAATATACATGATTCTTTCTTTCTTTCACTTTTGTCTAAATATCTGGAGGTGAACTTTGGTCATATTTAGAATTTTCTTTTGTTTGTGTAATCGTTAGATGCAATTGCAGTCCCTTCCTGTCTGAGCGTGTCCTTTGAGCCATAATATAAGCTTCAGTATATATGTGAAGAAAACTTTATTAAAATGTTCTATGCAATTTTTAAGGTGATGAGTGAGTTAAAATACCTGAACAAGAAAACCAGATTGAAAACTCTCCAGTGTTTACCAATCCTAATTTACATATTCAAATTATGTTAGGTAATGTATTTCTCACAATATAAATATTTATATAATTATAAGTATGTGTGTATGTACGTGTATGTATGTCACATAGATTTTCAATTTTGTTAAATGGATTGAAATATTCAATGGATTGGATGATATAGAATAATATATGCATCTTTTTTATGAGCACTCTGCAATATGTGAAACAATTATGCTAATATATGCACTAATATATTTAGAGTCATTAGATGCTGCAGGAAAATAAAAAGGAGACTTTCTTTAGTATGTTAATTCATTAGCTTTGCGTTGATACGTGATTAAAACCCCAATTTGTTTTTTTTCCTTTAGCAGTAATATATGTAGCATACATACATTTGAGGAAAGTATTTTAAAACAGAAATTGAAATATTTAGAGTTTCTGGAATGCCTGCTTTTCCTAAGTTTTGATTTCATGTGGTGTCTACAAGAGATGTTATTTGTTATATATGTTCATACTTCATTTGTAATGATTTATGTGGCTTATTGTCAAAAGAACACTGAATTTTATTAAATTTCCATTTATTCAAAATCCATAAGAGCATACATTTAAGATTATTGTTATGTTTTATGGCATACTGCACAAATGGTCCAGAATCAGCCATACCTAAAATCCAATCCCATCTTTTTCAAGTACTAACAAGTCAACGGGAAATTATTTAATGATCTTGAGGGCCAGTTTCTACATTTGGAGAACAAGGATAACAACTTTTTAGGAGGAACAGGTTTGATAAATGAGATGGTCCATATACACACAATGTCTTGCCTAGAGTAGGCTACAATAAACATTAGACCCATTCCTAGGGAGAAAGAGCTCAGAGACGCAAAATACTTACTAAAATTCCTAAAAATGTCTGAAGTTGTATACAAATCATATTTTGATTCATAATGAGTTTTTTCAGAATTCTTCAGAGCAATTTGTATTCAATATAACATAATGTCCTCGTGTATTTTCCAATGTAGTTATTGTCAGTAAATATGGAATAGCAATCAAATTTGTATCAATGGCACACATATCAGAGTAGCTGCTGTGATTTAGTCATAATAACAACTCAGCCACTGGTTGTTCAGCAAATGACTTCATGTCCTGGTTTTATTTTCTGAAAAATGAAGAAAATAATACATGCTGCATTAGGTGGGATTTATTCCAGTGGCAAATGTCAGAATATCAACTTAAAGCAGCTTAAACAGAGGGACCCGGTAAAGATATTTGAGGTAGCCAACTGAGTGAGAAGGAAAGCTGTTGGACCCAGGAATCATTTAGATGCCAAAGGAATGAAATCAAAGACCTAAGACCACTTAGACACTCTTAATTCATTTCTCTCATGTTTGCTCTTTTTTTCTGAATATGGAATAATTGGACCAAAGGCGACCCGAGGATTGCACCGTCAACGCTGTCATCTCAGAAATGGGACTTTTTGACATCACCAGGCCAAGATTTAGCCTGTTTGGGGTTTCATGCCTGTGAAAGGGGATCAGGCTTACTCAGGAGCTGCTCAAGGTGGCCAGGTAGCCCAGGTACTTTGTTAAATGAGACTTAACCCACTTCCCCACCTAAGGAGAATGTTGCCATTAGAAGTAGAAGATAGGAGGGAGCCTGGGTATAAGCAGATTATTTTTATCCTTTGTTCTCACTGAAGGACCTTCCCTAATTTTCTTTAAACTCTGTCCAGAGCTTTCTCTCACGGACAAATTACCATGATTGCAAAGCTGTGGCCAGGTCAGTAACATCACTTTGTATTGGCTCCCAATCTGTTCTAAACTTTCCCTTTATTCTCCCTGCCCTGGTTTTATACTTCATAATGAAAAATTAGCAATTGCACTTTGATTTAAACTCTGTTTTTTAGGGAGTCCAAGCTTAGACAAATATACATTATGTTATTTACTTACTTACCTTGTTAATTGCTTGTTATGTAAGCTGTGTGAGAGCAGTAAATTTTTTTTTTCTATGTTTTGTTCACCACTGTGTCTCCAATGCCTGGACTTCTTGTCACATGCCACCTCCTCAATAAATACTTATTAAATTCAAAATCAATGGACTTCACTTAGGTTATATGACCTCAGGACTATCAAAAAAGAAGTGCATAAGAGGACATTTCTAGGTAGGAAGTGAGATAATGATAGGCATGAGGTAGGTGCTCAATGATTCATCAATAATCTTTGAAAAATAAAATTGATTTGCTGTTCAGTCTGGCTCTTCACTGAGTGGCTAGTGTGTGTAAACTAATGCAAGTTGCTGAAAATAGAGTGATAATGAGACAGAATCCCTGCCTTCAGAAAACATACACTCCAGTCTGGGTACATGTACCTTCAAACCTGCCTTCGGATTTCGAAAAGGAATAAAGCAAAAAGAAGCATATTTTAATTACCTTATTTTGCGTGAGAAAAAAACTGTGTTGTTTAGTTAGGTGATTGCCATCCTATTGCCTCCAATTCTAAGAGACAGATGTCATCAGAGATGGAAAGTCTACCCCAAAACAAATCTCTTTGCATAGACCACCGGAGCACTTTGCATGTTGAATGTTGCAGCAGGCGTAGATGCAGTAGAAACACAACTCAGCAGCTTTCTTCTCTGTCCTAGTATTTATTTCTCCCTTTCCATCTGGCAACAAGGGAAAATAAACAAAGGCAACAACATCTGTTGCTCCTGCTGCTTTGAATTAAGCTGACTTAGTTTAATCAGTCTGCCCCCACCAAATCCATCGTGGTACCTTTCCAGGTATTAGTCTGCCCTTTACTTTGACTCTTCTGTTTGTTGGGTTTACCAGATTAAAAATGAGAGACATAAAACATGGGGATTGCAAATAAAAAACAAAGAAGTTTAATAGTCTTTGCTTCTATTGTATACATGCATATAAACATAAGGTTTTTAAAATCCGGATTTCCATATTAGTGTCTCTATTTAAAACATATGTAATACGCCTCTGATATTAAAAGCAAGGGATTGCCTCCAGATTTGTTTTAAATCATAGGCTTTTGAAGCTTTAGTGATGGCTGTGGGGTGTTTCTCCTTGATAAGGAGATGGGATGTAGGAGAGATTACTAAATGATTTCGAGTTTAAGGAATGCACTGGTTTTTAAGCAGGTCTTGATATGCTTGAGCACACAAATGCATCCCATAAATCTGTCTGAGTTCCCTGCAACTCAAGGGTAATGTATTTCTGCCTGAATTCCTGTCCTGATCAGCAAACCCCATACACATGCACACATACAACACTTAAAAACACAGCCCGAACACAGAGAAAGAGTTACAATTACTAACATATCCATTCAAAGAAGTAAGAGGGAATCAGAGTGACTTTTTTCTCATAAAATTGTCTCTAGGACATTCCAAATCTGTTTGCATGATTTAAAGCAATATTACGGCTGTAAAATGTTTAGAAGTTTTGCCCTTTCTTTTGAAGCACTTAATTAGAAGTGTTTGATAAGAAAGGTGCTATGCAATTAAAGTCGCTGAACATATTAACATTTAAATGAGAACAAGCAACATCAAGATATTTAGGATAAGAAGTTTGGCAGAATATGCTTGCAAGGTTCTGACAAAGGAAGAGCATTTCGGATCCACACTTGTGAAGTTCATATGCTAATTATCAGTTTCAGTCATAAAAATACACTTAGCACACATTGCCCCCCAAAATGTTCTAAATCTTAACTCTCCATTCCAAGAATTTCATATTCAAACAGCATATTTTGATCATTAATGAGCATAAAGTTTACAAAGTTAAAGGTTAAAACATACTACTGTTAAAACTACCCACATTCAGTAAATAGGCACTTTTTTTCTAGACCAACATTCTGTTACTTGCTGCTGTTTTTTATAGCAATGAACAGTTGTGTTTTGCTTAAACAACAGTTGTGAAATGTCTTGTGCTGACAATTGGTAAAAATGGAAATATCAACATTGTTTATGTAGAATTTTCAAGCCATAAATCAGTCAAAGGTACATGCTATTCTGCCGTCTACCTATTAAATATGAATGGGCTTTTCAGATTGGTGTGACATTTTACTTGACATTGTCAAATAACAAAGACAATAATATCCATTTAGAAGTAAAACAGAATGAAATGTTCATCGTTTTTGTCAAATTCAGAACAAATGATCCTTGTAAGAATAAAGGACTTTGCTACTCTCCAAATACTCTAACATTCAAGAGCACATTTACCACAAGTCATTAAAGTAATTCTGTTACGAGTGATTTTTTTGTGTACCAGTGATTTTTTTTTTAGCCTTTTTTTATTAAGAATGTGAAGTATTTTATTCTTCAAGCTGAAACTTACTTGGGCATAAATCAGAGTCATTGAATACTTTAAAAAATTAACTTGCCTTCAAAATTCTTTCCTTGGACCTGATTCTCTTCCTTTTGTCAGGTTCGTGGAACATAGGAGAACCATAATTGGTTGACTGCCTACTATGTGGTGGGAATTTCACATGCATTTCCTTATCAGAGCAACCTTGTTGTATAATTAATCCCATTCATTAAGAGAAGTCATTTAAACTCAGGATGGGTTTCAAACTTGCCAGTGCTCTGTGGTTTTCTGTTCACGTGTTTTCCTGTCTGCTCCTTCATTCTGGGTGTGCAGGGAGCAGGACCTGTAGGTTATTTCTGTTTGTTTTGCCAAGGACTTCTGTCATCTGGAAGTGAAGGGCTGGTGGTGGCCGAAAGCTCAGGATCATGTAAATCAGTATCTGAACAGTGTTGAAGGTCTCTTTGGTCAACTCACATAACTACTCCCATCCACCTAAAATGAGGACAGCAAGTCCCTCCGGAATCATGTAAGGGGGCATGCTGGGCATACGTCTGGAACAAATTAAACATTCCACAAATTATATTGGTTATGCTTATGCCTTCAGTATTTATTTGTTGAACTCGACTGAGGAAGAGAAGGAAAGACTCCTGATTTTTACAAAGACTGGAAACATTTTTGAATGATAAAGCTTAATATCTTAAGTGCTAGGTTATGTGTTCTTGTGCCAGAACTCATTATGACAGATTTGTATGAAACTGGAAGGAAAGCCTTGAAAATGGTCTATTTTTCCTCAGTTTGGGGATATTCATTTCTACATGTATATTGCCAAATGAAATATTGCTGGGGGAGAAACAAAGCATACAAGTATAATCTTTCATCTTTATGAATCTATAGGGGGAACAATTTTCTAGGCCTTTTAAATGCTGGAAATAGTTATGGCACTGATTGAATAGGTGGCAATATTTACCAGGCATGAGGGCAACTGTGTCTAAAATGGGGCTTTCTTTTTTTTTTCTTTTTTTTTGACTCAGGAGACAACCCTCAGAGCTGAGTAAAATGGGGCTTTCTTAATTGTATATTAAAGTAAAGATGGATGTATTTCATGAACTCATTCCTGCTGTGCTTCTGGATTTGAGTTAATTATTAGACTTGAACTTTTTAGAAATTAGAGACTAGAAATTATGCTTTAGCTTGATTTTCTACCGAAAATAATTCTATTTCCTCTTTTCTTCATTATATTTCCTGAAAACGAATCATTGGTTTGGTATCTTTCGTATACCTAAATTTAAAATTTTTCTCTTTATTGAAAGAGAAGTACACCATCATTTGAAGAATTGCATCAATTCCAAAAATTTATTTAGAATAAAATTATATATTATACTTAATATTCTTCACATATTAAATATATGAGATACATTTATAGAATTTATGAGATTGTAATGTATATAGCAATTCAATAAATGTTGCATTCAAAGATAACAGTAAGAATGCTGGAGGTGAGTCTATTTAATGAAATGAAGAGCATGAAAAAACAGAGCCAGGAGTCAAATTTCTTTTTAAAATTCTCTTTTAGAATCTTCCTGTCCTCTACTTTATTGGGAAGGAATAGTGTGGTAAGTGTAAAAATTGATTATCAGAGATTTTATCTGTGTGTGCAGCATTTATTACAACTCAAGTGTCTTCTACCAACATCTTTCATATCTATAGCAATGTGCAATGAGAATTGATGTTGCAATCTGGGGACGCTGAGGCTGTATAAGGGTCATGCTAATGCTTATTTTTGTTGTTCAAATTTTTGAAAATTGGTTGTGACTTATATGGAAAAAAACACAGAATAGTTATTTGACCCGAATATCCTATTTCACAAAACACCCTGAGATTTACCTTAGTCTGAACACTTCTCTGCATTTTTTTTATGAAAATAAGTGAACAATCTATCTAAAATGGGCTAATCAAATCCCTATGAAGCCAAATCGATACTCACTTCTCAGCCTTTTTCAAACAGGCGCAGCTTAAGCAGCTTTCAGAAAAATTCCAGCTTTGGTCTATTTCAATGAGCTGGGGAGCAGGAAGTGTGACAGAATGTTAGAAAGACTAAACAACAATTGAGTACTAACATCGAGTCTAATTGAGAGGCGACAGGACCAATGATTTCATTTTCACATTTAAGATTTTGAAGCTGTAATTTAAAAATATTTACTTTGAAAAAGGGCAAACATAAGCAAAAGTAGAGTGTAATGCCCCCCATAGCCTTTGCTTAGATGAAGCAGTCATCTAATATTGCCATGTCAATATTGTCTCATTCATTCCTTTATTGATGTTGCTGTAGTTCAAGTATTTCAGATCAACTAAATAGTGTGCCATTTCACCCATGCATCTTTGGATGTATATATTTCAAAAAAGTGTAGTCGGTTTATTACATAAGCAGAAGGCCATTTTTGTATCTGACAAAATTAATAATAATTTCTTGCTATTGTAACCATGAAATCAGGATTCAAGGGATGATTTTGACTAGTGAATTGTTATATAAATATTCCTTTTTGCTTTCTGGAGTATTGGAGTAGACAGGGCATTGTAATCCAGCTGCTGCCTTGATCTCTGAGAATGGTTGTATAGTCTTATCTTCTGTCCCTGTTATTGTAAAAACCTTGTAACTAATCTTCATCTGTACCTAGGTATCCAGTTTTTCAACTTTAGAGTCTTGTAATCATTAAAGACAGCCCCTAATGGCTGGAATGAAGTCTTGGGTCCACCTGGAACTAACTCCCTCCAAGTTCCAAATTATCTTGATGACTGAAACTGGATTTAACCTAAGTGGGCCCACCTGACATGCACAGTAGCTTAGACTTTAACCTACAAGTCACCTGTACCCTATTCCACCATTTTCTTTCATACACTCGGTGACTAAGCGTGTAATCAATCTGTGCATGCTCAATAATTAGATCACCTCTAATTACTTCATCTGGGGCCACTGTGGTCATTATCCTAAACCCTGCCCACCTTTTCTCTAATAAAACTACCTGAATTTTTTTTTAGGTAGTTTTATTAGAGAAACTGCAGTTTAGGGAGACATTTTGGGCCTTTACGCTGTCTGCTGTCCTACTACATTTAGTAGTAATAAACTCTCTCTTTCTTTGAAACCCTGGTGTCTTAGGAATTGATTATTGAACGTGTCGGGCAGAAGAATCCATAGCCTTTGTCCAGTAACATTATCATCTAATATCCAGCCACATTTAAAATTGTTTATTTCAATCAGGAGCCAAAAAAAAGTCTATGCATTGCATTTGTTTTTTATGTGTTTTGTCTTTTTAATCTACAGCATTCCCTCCTTTCCTATATCACTAACTTGCTGAAGGGTTTGGGTCAATTATTTATATGATGTCCTAAGTTATGGTTTTGTCACTTTGTTTCTTCATCATATAATTTAGCGTGTTCCTACATTTCCTATGATGAGGAAGGTAGCTAAAAGATTCTGAGTAAATTCAGGATCAACTTTCTTTTCCCAAGAATATTTATTGATAGTGCTGAATATTTCATCTTATATTGCAAAGTCAGCATGTAATATCTCATTTTCCCACTTTTAGGGAGGTTAAGATTGAATTGTAGGATCAGACTGTCATTTCCTAAACTCCCTTTGTAAAGTTTCCCATCAATCTTTTATCTAATGGTTTTATTCACTAGAGAACTTTGCCTGAAATAGTTATTTCATTGGGGTGACAAATAGTGTTTCTCAAATTCTGTCATGCTTTCCACATTTGTGGGCCAAATTTTTTCTTTCTATGATGAATAACATTTCATGCTCAGATATATCTATTTGGTTATCTTGAAATTCAGTTTGCCTAGAAAAGATGAGATAAATACTGACTACTTTGTCTATTTTTTTTCCTGGTCTCTGTTTTATGAATATGATTTTGAGGTCTGGGGTCCTTTTATTTCAATATGTGTCAATCCACTGTAGCTATTAATCTTGCTGATGATCAAATTGCCCCATAAATGTGCACTGGAAGTTTCTTCTTGAGGGCTAATGTGTTCTTTATATTTTTATTTTATTTATTATTACCCAAACTTTATAGAGGTATAATTGACATTCAGCAAACTGGACATATTTGTTAATTTTTTGTGTTTCAATTTATTTTTTCATGAAATTATTACCACAATCATGAGAATGAGACCATTGGGAGATTATAGCCATCACCCCTGAAAGTTTTCTTGTGTAATCCCTGCCTCCAGACTCTCGCTGCCAGACCTCTTCCCACCCTAACCCTGTCCCCAGGCAACTACTGATCTGATTCTGTCTCAACAGTTTGCCTTATAGAGAATTTCACATAAATAAAATTATATAGCACATAGTCTTTTGTTTGACTTCTTTTGCTAAACATGATAGTTTTGAGATTCATCCATGGAACAGACTCCAGGAGCAGGCATGGCCTGGAGATACGTTGATATTGGACTTCTAGACTCCAAACCTGCGAGACAATAAAGTCCTGTTATTCAAGCCAACCAGTGTGTGGTATTTTTCATAGCAACCCTGGCAAACTAAGACAACTTGGCACGGTCAGTCTTATTAATTTTAGGATTCCTAATAGGTATTTACCATGTCCAATAGGTTTGTATTTTAGTTTTAATTTTATTTTCCTGATGACTAATGCTATTGTCATTTTATGTGCATATTTGCAATAACTTCCTTGATGAAGTGTCTGCTCAAATATTTATGTTTTTTAAAATTAACTTGTTAGTTTTCTTATTTTTGAGTTTTGAGAATATATCTGGAAAGAAGGTCTTTATCAAGTATGTGTGCTGCAAACATTTTCTCAGTCTGTGGTTAGTGTTTCATTCTCTTAAGGTGTCTTTCTGAAAACGTAAATATCGTTTTCTTCTTTCTTTCTTTCTCTCTCTCACTCTTTCTTTTTTCCTTCTCTTTCTTTTCATTTTGATGAATTTTAATTTGTTCATTTGTTCTCTTTCGCTGCATGCTTTTCCATTGTATCTAATAAATCTCTGCATTATTCAAAATCACAAGTTTTTTTCTCTTTATTAGAAAACTTAAGGGTTTTCAGAAAAATCATGCATAAAACAGAATTCCCATGCACCAACCTACCACCAACACCTTGCATTGGTGTAGAATGTGTGTTAGAATTAATGATACCACATTTTTATAATTGAATTATTTATTAAGTCTATAATTTAACTTAGGGTTTATTGTGTAATGTAGTTCCATGAATTGTTTAAAAATTATTATCCTGTTACCATATATACAAACTAACATTTTCCCTTTTAATTATATTCAGGTATTTATTTCAGAGCTACTAGTTGCATTCACAATATTGTGCTACTACCACCACCATCACCCATTACCAAAACATTTCCATCATTCCAAATAGAAATTCTGTTCATTTTATGCCTTAGTTTCTCATTCCCTATCCCCACCCTGTCTGCTGGTAACCTATATTCTAGATTCTGACTCTATGAGTTTGCTTATTATAATTGCTTAAAATCAGAGAGATCATACAATATTATTCCTTTTGTGCCTGGCTTATTTCACTCAGCTTGGTGTCTTCAAGGTTCATCCATGTTGTCACAAGTACTAGAATTTCATTACTTTTTATGGCTGAATAATATTCAATTGTATGTAAAAAGCACCTTCTATTTATTCATTCATCAATTGATGGACCCTTCAGTATTACTATATGAAGGATGGAGGGATCAGCTTGTACCAGAAAATTACAGACTCCAGGAGAAAGTAAGGTACTGAAGATGCTTCTCAACATTTTCTTCTAGCAGTTTGATAGTCACTAGCTCTTATATTTAGAGTTTTTGATCCATTTTGAGTTGATTTTTGTATATGGTGTGAAATAGAGCCCCCCACCTTTCTTCTCACAAATGGAGATCTAGTTTTCCCAGCACCATTTGTTGAAAACACAATTCTTTCCCAAATGTGTAGTATTTGCCACCTTGTCAAAAAATCCATTGGCCATAAATATGCGGGTTCATTTCTGAGCTCTCAATTCTATTCCATTGTTTGATATGTCTGTCCTTGTGCCAAGACCATGCTGTTGTGATTGATTACTGTGGCTTTGTAAAAAGTTTTAAGATTGGGAAGTTTGAGTCCTTCAACTTCATTCTTCTCTTTTCAAGATGGCTTTAGCTATTTGGGGTCACCTCACCCTCTCATTTTTCTATTTCTGCATCTAAGGTGACTGGAATATTGATGGGGATTAAATTGAATCTATAAATTGCTTTGGGAAGGATTGATGTCTTAACTATAGCCTTTCATGGGCACAGAAAGTCCTTCCATTTATTCAGGTCATATTTAATTTCCTTTGCCAATGTTTTGTAGTTTTCTGAGACAAGTCCTTTACATTCTTGGTTAGAGTTGTTCCTTGATAATTAATTCTTTTAGTTGCTGTTGTGTATGAAATTTTTTTCTTGATTTCTTTTTCTGATATTTCATTGCTTATGTATAGAAACACTTCTGATGTTTGGGTGCTGGTCTTGTACTCTGCCACTTTGCTGAATTCAGTTATTAACTCTAGAAGTTTGTGTAGATTCTCAGGGTTTTCTGCATAAAAGGATCATATCATCTGCAAGTAGTGAAAATGTTACTTCTTCCTTTCTAATTCAGATGGCTTTTATTTCTTTTTCTTGCCTGATTGCTCTGTCAGGAACTTCAGTACAATATAGAATAACAGCAGTGACAGTAGCCATCTGTGTCTTGTTCCTAATCTGAAAGGAATGCTTTCAGTCTTTCACTATTAAGTAGGATTTTAACTGTGGGTTTTTCATATATGTCCTTAACCATGTTGAGGGAGTTTCCTTCTATTCCTACTGTTCTAAGTGTTTTATCAAGAAAGCGTGCTGCATTTTGTCAATGATCCTTTTCTGTGTTAACTGAGATAATCAGGTAGTTTTTAACTTCATTCTGCTAATGTAGTGTATTGCATTTATTGATTTTCTTATGTTGAATCAACCTTGCATACCAGAGATAAATCTGACTTGATTATGGTAGATGATTCTTTTAATATGATGTCAGATTCACTTTGCTGGCATTTTGAGAGGATTTTTGCATCTATAATCATAAGAGATATGGATCTGTCATTTTATCTCCCGGTGGTGTCTTTATCCAACTTTGGTATGAGGGTTATGTTGTCTTTGTAGAAGAATTAGAGATTATTCCCTCCTCTTCAATTTTGTGGAAGAGTTTGAGTAGAACTGGAATTAAGTCTTCTTGGAATGATTGGTAGTATCAGATGTGAAGCCATCTGGTCCTGGGCTTTCCTTGTTGGGAGGCTTTTGATTAATGATACAATCTCATTATTAGTAATTGGTTTGTTGATATCTTCTATTTCTCCTTAAGTCAATGAGGGTAGTTTGTATTCCTAAGAATTTTTCCACTTCATCTAGGTTATCTAATTTATTCAGATACACTTGTTCATAATATCTTCTTTTAGCCTTTTTATTTCAGCAGGGTTGGTATTTATGTTCTTTTCATTTCTGATTTTTATTACTCGTATCCTCTCTTTTTTTCTTTGTCAGTCTAGCTAAAGTTTTGCCAATTTTAAAGATCTTTTCAAACAACAACTTTCGGTTTTGTTGATTCTATTTTGTTGTTATTGTTGTTGTTTTCTATTTCATTTGATTCTGCTCTAATCTTTGTTATTTTTCTTCATTCTGTTCACTTTGGGTACAGAATCCACTGCCTTCACTGGATTCACTAAGGTTTAGTACATTGTATTTTCATTTTCATTTGCCTCAAGTATTTACTAATGTTGCTTCTGGTTTTGTTTTTAACCCATTGGTTGTTTAAGAATATGTTGTTTAATTTCCACATAATTGTGAATTTCTAGCTTCAAATCCGTTGTAGTTGGATAATACACCTTGTATAATTTCAATAGTTTTTAATTTATTGAGACTTGTTTCCTGACCCAACCTATGTTTTTTCTGGAGCACTTGAAAAGAATGTATGTTCTCGTTTTGGGATGGAGTGTTCTAAATATGTCTGTCCTTATTGATCTTCTAACTAGATACTTTTGGACTCTGTATATTCCTATCTTTTACTATGTTTTAGAAGTTCTTTGCCCTTATTTCTTTGACTATTCCTTCTGCCCCTTTCTCTCTTTCTTCTCTTCTGAGACTCCCATAATGCATACAGTGGTGTGCTTGATGTTGTCCCATAGCTGCCTTATGCTATTTTAGCTTTTAATATTTCTTTTTTCTCTTTGCCTCTCAGCGTGACTCATTTCAAGTGTCTTGTCATCAAGTTCACTGATTCTTTCTCCTGCCAGCTCCTTTTCTGCTCTTGAAACCCTCCTGGGGAGTTTTCATTTCAGTTATTGTGGTCTTCAATACCAGTAGTTCTGTTTCGTTCCTTCTTAAAATTTCTCTCTCTTAGACTCTCATATTGCTGATTCATTGTTTTCCTGATTTCCTTTATTCCTTTCTGTGCACTTTCCTTCATGTCATTGGGCATTTTTAAGATCATTTTTTAAAAGACTTTGCTTGGTATGTCCGTATTCTTATCTCCTTCATTGGTGTTTTCTGTATTTTTAACCTCTTCCTTTTGATGCGCCATCATTTTCTGTTTCTTTGTTAGTCTTGTACTCTTTTATTGCATACTGTAAATTTTGATATTTAAAAATGTTAACTCTGGGATTTATTCCCTTAGGTATCTGCTTCTTGATTTTATAATCATCTGGTGATGATTTCCTGAGCTTCAGTTCTCCTATCAGGAAGGTATGCTCAAAGCAAGTGTAGTGTGCAGGGTTTTCCCTGTCTTCCTGGGTCTGTGCCTTTTCCTGAGATTTGTGTCTTAGCTGTTTTGGAGTTTCCCTGATGACAGGAATTTGGTTGTCTCCTTTGTTTCCTAGAAGACAGACTTCCTTCTTCTGTGTGTTTGAAGCTAGCGGGACTTTTTCCTAGACTGCCAAGTTCTATAGATTTTTACACTACTTTCATTGTCTCAAGATACTATCACCTGGGGCAAATTCTCAGAGGAGAGACACTCCAGAGAGGAATTTCCCAAATCAGTCTTTTCTGGCCAAATCAGGGCCAATGACTCATGATGGGGACTTATGCAGCCTTTCAGCTAACTGTCCGTGTAGCCTTGAGGAAATCCTGTGTCTTTAAATCTGTCACCTCCATCACTTTTCCAAGGAGGGTTAAAACAGTGGTTCCCTCCACTTTTGTCTGAGGCTGTTTGAAACAATAGCTGCCTCACAGCTGGAACCCCAGTGATCCAACTTCGGTAATCAAATCTATGATTAGTGATCAGCCATGTCCACCCTTGTTCTCTGAGAAGAAGATTTTTATCTCCCTGGCAAGTTAGCCAGGGACTGGACCCCAAAATGGTCTGATGTGAGATGAAAGATTGGCACCAATGACTGCTGCACAGAGAGAACAATTTACTGTACTTTACCATGGTTTATCAGCCTCTTCCTCTCACTCTTCCCTGGATGTTTTACAGAGCTCTTCTGGCCTCTAGAGTTTTAAAATGGTTGTTTCAGACAGTCCTGCCTGTTCAACAGTTGTCTTGGTAGAAGGACTGAGTCCTTAAGTTCCCTACTGTGCCATGTTCTTCAGAAGTTTCCCATAGATTACAAGTATTCTTCTGGAAGTTTTATAATTTTAGCTTTTGCATTTAAGTCTGTTATCCACTTTGAGTCAATATTTTGTTTGTCATGAAAAGTTTGGACTGAGATTCTTTTACTGTTTTCTTTTTTCTTCTTCTATTTGCCTATGAGGATCTACTTGTTCCCTTACCATATGTTGAAAAGACTCCCCTTTCTCTACTGAATTGTCTTTGTATTTTTGTTGAAAATCTGTCATCTTTATATATGTGATGATATTTCTGGGCTCTGTATTCTGTTCCATTTATCTATTCATCTGTCTTTATACTAATTCCACATGGTGTTGATTACGGTAGCTTTTTTACTAAGTTTTGAAATTAGAGACTGTTAGTTCTCCAATTGTTATTTTTTCAATATTGTTTTGGCTGCACTAGTTCCTTTGCATTTACAAGTAAATTTTAAATGTGTATATCAATGTTTATTTTTAAAAATCCTGATGAGATTTTGATTTGAATTGCCTTGAATGTATAGAACAATTTGAGTTAAATTGAAATCTAAATGATATTGTGTCTTTTGATTCATGAATGTAGTATATTTTTCATTTAGGTCTTCATTAATTTCTCTAATTTTGTAGAATTCAGTACAATTCTTTTATGCGTTTTACATTTTTTGTCATATTTTATGTTTTTGATGCTTTTGTAAACTGTACATTTAAATATCCAATGATATTTGTATGTTTCTATTATATATACCTAGAATTTTTCTTTACATCATGATACATATTCTGAAAAATTTCAGTACTCACTTTTACTTTCATTAACTTTTTTGTAGATTTCATCAAAATTTCTATTCACACAATTTTATCATTTATGAATTACAACAATTTTACTTTTTCCTTTCCACTCTGGAGGCCTTTATTTTTTTTCTTGCCTTATTCCACTGGCTAGAGCCTCCAGTGAAATATTGCACAGCATAGCTCCAACTTTACTGCAGAATCTTTTATCAGGTTTGCAAAATTTCCCTCTATTCCTACTTTTCTGAGTTTTTAGTCAGGAATGCATGTGGGATTTTGTTGAAATGCTTTTCCTGTGAATAATGATAGTGTTTATTTTTGCAAACAGAACAAATCTGTATAAATGTAAATATAATTCTTTGTACATACTCTTATGTATTTTGCTTTCTTCACTTAATCATGTCTCTACTGAGTGAGAGTGCATCCTCATTCTTTTTTAGAGCTGTATGTTTTCTACTATGTGATTGTACTCATAATTTATGCATCTTCCTATTGATGGATTTATGGATTGTTTCTAATTTTACTATTTCAATTAATGTCAGTATGCATAACATTGTGTATAATCATTCCATATTTTGTCAGGATACCTATGGAACAGATTCTTAGAAGAGCCTCTCAACTCAATGGTAAATGCATATGTAATTTTTATATATTGCTTTTCAGGAAACAATATAGAACAATAGATGTGTTCCCCACATTCTCACCAACAGATTATGCTGCCAATATAATATGTCAGAAATGACCTTGTGCTTTAGTTTTGTTTATGCACCTTTTGTTTTAAGTGAGGTATATCTTCTTTATGTATTTAGTAATATTTTATTGAAAATTATTTGAATTGCCTTGTCAGATCTTCACTTCATTAAGATTTTGAATCTTTCTTAAAATTTTAAAGCTCTTTCAAACTGGAATATCAATTCTTTGTCTGACATATACATTAAAGATATGTTTCCCAGTTTATTATCACTATTTATTTTTTTACCGTGCTTATGGTGTGAATTTTTTGTAGCATAATATATTTTAACATTTTATTGCCTTTTGTTGCTTCTATATTCTAAATGCTAATTAATCGGGATATTTCCTTGACACAGGTTTTAAAGAAATGTATTTTGGTTTTCATCATAGTTCCTTGTATGGTTATCATTACTATTAATTCTATTACTATTTCTACATTTATGCCTCTTATTTCTTTGGAATTTATCCTGTGTACTTAACTTAGATCTTTAGCTTCTGCTTTTCTTGCTCACCTGGGATATAAAAGCAGGCTCCTGAGGGTCTGTGTTAGTGTCAGTCTATATACAACCTCTAGGAAATGATCAGCCCATAATGTGGGCATACAATTCTTTACTATTACATTCCTCATAAAGGAAAAATACAGTTGTCAGGAAAGAATCTTCAAATGTTAAAAACAAAACAGAATAAAAATATCTCCACCCAATTTCATTTGCATTTTAATTTTGCATCTAAAGCACACTTGGGAAATTTTGCTAGCTATTTGGAATCTCTAGGAAGTTGAATGGCAGCCATTCACAAATTCTGAGGTAGACAAAAGCTCCTTTAATATTTAAAATAAATCTTGCCAATGTAACAAGAGGCACAGGTAAGATTGATTAGTGTATTAGTGTTATTTTGTATTCCCTCTCAGAGTGAATATTATGAATTAATTGTGGAGCCGTAAAATTCTGTAATTGTGCTTCTCCTGGTAACTCAAGAATGTAAAATATGGTTTTTAAAATCTGTCACAATACTACAAGATTTTAAAAAGAAAATATTAGGCCCGCTCTTTGCTTTCTTTCCTTAAAAGCATTTTTGGCCTCATCAATAATGTCAATTGTCAATAGACTAGCTAAAACATAGTCACATGTTCTATTTCCCAATGTTTAGATGATAAAGGTCAACCACAGGGCTTAAAAGGCTTCAACTGCAGAATTCATTTTGAAATTGCTGAGAAATAAAGATACCATACACTCCATCCAGTCCAAGAGACTTAATGATTCCCTAAGCAGCCCTCAAAAAGACAGGGTGAAATCTTTTCTGGGAAGTTGTTCTTCTCTGCTTCAAATTCAAGTGACATAACCCTATCAAACTTATTTTAAGGGATGGATTTTTAAAAATATGTTAGAGATAGAATGAGCATGCCCATCTGCCCATCTGTGTGTTTACCTCTTTCAGAATGAAGTGGCTCAGTGGAAATGATATTGCTGACATGCTGTCTGAAAGTTAAAGATGAAATCAAGGTTTCAGGACTCCATCCCCCTTCAGTTGCAAACTCCTGTGCATATGTTTAGTCCTTACTCTATTTAACCACTTTGCCTTCTGGTATAGTTAATAGCTCTGTGCTTGAGGCTCACGTGTCCTACGATGTCTGCATCATGTTCCTTCTTGATTCTTCTCTTCTTGACCTGCACCCCACCTCATAGTGGGGTCCACCAGGGACCAGTGCTTATTCCCTTCCTCTTCTAAGTAGATGTCCTGCTTGTGATCTCAACTGTCATCTGATAGTCTGAACATACTGATATCTAGATTTTTGGCACAGACTACCTTGAGCTCCCATCTGCAAACACTATATGTGGTTACTGCTTCTTTTCTTGCTTGGTTCACTCAGTCATGAACAGCACAGTGTCTGGTAAGATCTGGCTCTGCTACCTGTCCAGCCCCATGTCCTGCCATGCTATTCCTCCTTCTCACACTGTAGTTCAACAACACCAAACTACTTCAATTCCATGAATATGCCATACACGCTCACTCTTCCACATGTCTATGCAAATCCTTTCTTCTATTTGGAATGCCCTCCCCCCACCATTGACCACTGGGCAGAATACTGATTTTCCTGTAATTATTAATTCTAATACTTCCTCCTCCATATAATCTTTCTTGACTTCCCTAGTTAAATGAAGTATTCCTTTCCATGGTTACCTCTCTATACTTCTCATATAATCATAGATACAACAATTATTATATTGTATTACAATTGCTTATTTTCCTAAATGATTCAGATGTCTTTTAGGGCAGCTGTAATGTGTGTTTTATTTTTATATTTCCAAAACCAAGCACAGTGAATGAAATAGCATAGGTAGTCAATAGATATTGGCTAAATGAAGGAATGGTATTCAATTGATCCAGCCTACTTCTACACATAGGTCTATATGGAAATCAGCTTCCTTATATATGTTCTGCTTTTGCTTTATGTGTCAATCCTTAGGAGCAGAGGTTTTATTGTTTATATTAGTTTGAAGATGTCAGCTCAATACTGGATATGCTATTATCTCCAGTCAAGTCATTGATCATGGCTAGGCAATGGGTTATTTATTGAAAGCATTTTTGGTAACAGATCTCCTTGGCATTAGTTCTTACCAGAAATGTAACCTCCCCACTTTCAAGAAGGCCATCATAAAAGCTTGTGTGCTCCTAATCTGATCTGTGTGCTCCTAATCTGATCTATGCACATGTTAGCAAAATTGAAGATTTTAAAAAAACACAGAAGAAATTTACTGGCAATTATAATTCTTAAAGTTATTATGATTTTTAAATTTGTAAAATTATTAACTTTGATTGACTTTCCTAATTCAGGAATTTAGCTTTTCCTATGTTGGAAGGCACAAGTCTCTTCTAAAATGACTGGCTCAGAAAATTTGGGTATAGCTTAACGTTTTGGAAGTAACAAAGATTCTGGACTAATCAAATTTTAAGGTCTATTAAAATCTATGTAATTGTATGTAAGTGTGTGTGTAGAAATATATATGCATGCATATGAAAGGGTATATATTGCATACAGGTCTATAAATAAATATAAATGTATCCTACATAAATGTTTTGTAAATAGGAATTTGCAATTCATCATATATGGGTAGAAATACAAAGACTTTCATGAGAACTCAGTTCAAAACCCCTAAATGTCCTAGAAGTGCTCTGGTTAGAAGGTTTTTAGTGATTATTTTTATACTTTTTTTTTTTAATAAAAGAAGGGGAAAAAAGGTCTTTGCTTTGTAGTAGTTCTACTGAAGTCTTATCTGTTCCTTTTATCTTTATCTCAGTTTTTTAGTCCCTATAGAAAATACTAAAATAAGAAAAAATGATCTCTGAAATTTTAGAATACAGAATTCATATATATAGCAATTATTGCATACATCAAGTAATGAAATCAAATCAGAATTTAAAAAGTTAAAGCTATAATAGTAAGGAAAAATATCCTTTAATTGGGATCATGGTTTTGCATTGACTACTGTTTTAGTTTGTTAATGCTACTGGAATGCAATATACCAGAAATAGAATGCAATATACCAGAAATGGATGGGCTTTTATAAAGGGATTTGTTTAGTTACAAATTTACAGTTCCTTGGAAGAAAAGCAGTTTGGATTTCATCTGGGTTTCTCTGTCAGATGGAAAAGCACAAAGTGATGTCTTCTGGCCTTCCATCCTGGCTTCTGGGTTCAAACAGTTTTCCCATGGGTGATTCCTTTCTGCATCTCCAAACATCTGGGTCTGAGCTGCCGAGCTCTCTTCTGACCTCTCTCTTTTAAGCATCCAACTAATCAAATTAAACATCAGTCATTGTGGAAGGCAGTTCCCTTAGCCAAACACAGTTGTAATCAGCCATAGATGAATTTCACATGTTGATGATTGAAGTCTCGGCAACAGAACAAAAAGTGCCATCACTTAGCCAAGTTGGCACCTGAATCTAAATACAACTATAAATTCTACTCATTTATGGCAGTCGAAGAAAGAGTTAGTGATCTAGGATTGTGGTGAAAAACACTGTCTAGAAGAAGATGTTTGGGAAAGCCCAGGCAGAATGGAGCAACTGGTCTCGTAATCAGAGTGAACACCCTGATTCATTTTGGGGAATTTGGTGCAACTTCATGGGTAGAGCCCAGAGATGGATGAAAAATATATCTTATCCTGGAACTCTGACACTGGAAAAAACCTGTGGAATTTTATAGAAATTGTGTGATAGGTGACTTTAATTTTCTTTGCAGTATATGCCCCAAATTGTCTTCCCATTAATATTTCCTTACTAAACCTCTACTTGAGTTTTAAAACTCAAATGTCATAAAATATGTGATATTTTTGTTTTGGTTTACCTTTGCAAATCTTAATAGGGATGATATTTATTTAAGAGTTCAAAACTTAAGACACCATTTTAAGAAAATAATCTGTGGGAAGATTGTTGCACTTAAAACTGGTAGAATATCAGAATTATACTTACATGTCACGAAAAGTGGGGCAAATGTCAAAAACAAGGATGTGCAGATGCAATGATGAACATTATTCTTTTATTTAAACCTTAAACTTGTCTGGATTCCTCTTACAGACCTTATTAAAGTAGGTCAAATTAAGCAAGGTTTAAGCAGCTCAATTTTGTAATTTTTTTAGCCTAACCATCAATCACTTCTCCTACATATTAATCACAGCATTCCAGCTCAAGACTGCCTACAGCAGAATTCAAACAATGGTGAATCTCTGTCAGTTCCTCTAAATCACAGAGTATGCCTGAAGTCGCCCTTGCATCACCCAAATGGAGCATCTTCTGCGACATCATATTTTGCAATTAGACACAAAGACAGTCTCAATCCTCTTGCCTCCTCCTTTCTCAACTTTCTTTGAATTTTACTTCCTATCCTATCTGGGAAATATGAATGAATTCATTTTTGGAACTGGCCTTATTTTTATTATAAAATTTTATTTGTAATTTCTAATCTAGTTACTGCTGTGTCTTTTTTCTATGCTGTATTATAAATGTAAAATTGGTATAATGGCATGTAAATTGTACATATTACTGCAAAGAGGGCAACTGCTTGTTAGAAAATAGATGGCTGATCAAGAAATTATGTTTTAAGTATTTTAGATCCTAACATGATAGTTTGTTACTTAGACATACAACATTTTGTTGTGTTAATTATATTTTAGTATATTGGCTCAGTGTTTTGATGTGTGACTAGATATTATATATTTTTTACATTAAAAAGACTGGGAAATAGGCTGCAGGTTAACCTTTTTTTTTTGCATGGGCAGGCACCTGGAATTGAACCTAGGTCTCTGGCATGGCAGGCAAAAACTCTGCCTGCTGAAAGCCGTGGCCTGTGTTAACATTTTAATTCAGATTATTTGAGTTTTTCCAAACAGGAATAGGAACGGGAAGCAGGACACGCTTGTAAATAGAATCTAATAAATATTTTTCTGTTGTTAGACACATTGGCTTAGAAATTATGGGACACCAGTAACAACTTGGGGAGGTCTGTGTGTAGATTTTGCACATTGCAAAGTGGAGGCTGAACTGACAATGTATAATCTAACCTGGGTTCTGCATCTCTGAAACAAGTGGGAGAAAAACTTGAGTAACAGTTTCATAATTTTTTTTCTAATGACACAGGGACAGAAGAGCCCACTAGAGACCACATTTCCCAACCCCTGGACTCCAGTAAGAATGAGCCTAAATAATTTCAAACAGATAGTTATTTCCGCTCCTAAAGTGTATTCAGGAAATGAGAATCTACCCTTTGGTATCTAGTTCCAGTATCTCACAGTCATTATGCCAATATGTACTATTAAGAGGCCTAAATGCACACATTACTGACACAATAGGCTATAATTGCACTTTTGAAACTGCTGCACAATATCCAATCTATGATTATTTAGGGAGTTTATATCCACCCATTATTGATGCAATAGCCCTTAATAGCACCTTTGTTGTCAGAGGGAGTTGTGTTGCTTAATATCCCCTGCTCTGTTTGAAACAAATTGGTAGAACACCACAAACTGTGGCTAGCTTTTGGATATTTATGTGCATAGATTACAGTCTGCATTTAAAATTGAATCTATCTATTATGTAGCTGGATGAAGACTTCAATCTTTTGGGGCATTTTTGAAGGCCATTTCAATTCAACAGAAAGATTCAAATTAAACAGAGATAAGCAAGCATTGATGTCACAATGGTTAAATTATTTTTAAACCTTGCATATCTAGGGTTTCAGAAAAATTAAAACTAAGAAAATACCATTTAATTTTGTATTATTCTCTAACTCCTCAGGTAGGAAAATTCAGCTAGAGGAAGCATGATTTTATCAATACGTCCTTACACTTCTCAAAATGAAGTAGAGACCTAAAAAGAGTAGAGAATCGGGTCAGAAAAATTCAATAAAAACTTTTCTACTATGTATTGTTTTCCACCTAGAAAGCTAAAAGGTTCATATATGAAGGGAACTGGTAGGAGATAGTTCAAAGACCATGTTGCTAAGAATATTCTCTCTCTTTTTTTTTTTTTTTTTGCTCTACTGTCATATTTTGTTTAGAGATTGCATTTGAATTTTTTTTTTTTTTTTGAAAATTCTTTTCTGGACAGAAACTAGTGGTCACTGATACATTTTGGTATGACATGCGAATATCCAGATGACGGTCTTAATTGACACGTAATGAAAACTGAAAGTGTTACCAAAAAAGAAAGAAAGAAAAAAAAAAGGAACAGTTAGGAAAAGAAAGGGAATAAAAGGTAGAAAAGGGATTAGAAGAAAACAGAGAAAGAGAAAAAGAGAGAGAGACGATAATTTAATTAGTAATTTAGTAAAGGTGATTTAAAAACACTTCCAAATTTAAAGTTGTGTTTATAGTTACTTAAGTTCATGGTGATTGGAGACTTACTGCCAACATGTTCAACATTTTCTTATTCCTGAGTGAATCACAAAGATAAATACAAACTGTGTATATATATATTATATATATATAATATATAATATATAATACACCTTACTTTGATTCTTTCAGAAACTTTTTTTTTTTTACAGCTTAGTCAAAATTTTACCATACACATTTGTCTAGATTTTAAAGTTTTTTTTTAGGTTTTAGAGGGCCAAGTTTAATTAGCTTATTCTTGTCTTCTTTGTAATCCTTTCTGTACTTTGGAGGCATGTAAAACCACAAAGCAAGATAATAAGCAATAAATGGAATAATTAATGTAACACACAGAGACTAATTTTAATTTATATTTCTCCCACTTTTCACGGGGAATGGAGAACTTGAAATTCTAGAGATTGAAATGATACAGTTCTTGTAATTTTGGTCATGCCATGGAACTCAAAGCTTCTATGAAATTGGAGACTTTGCAAATTAAAGTCATATCCACAGAAAAAGAAAGTTAATGAATATTTTTTATGTATTTTACAAGTGAATTACAAGGTTCCATTTATGGGAAGAGGAAGTAGACATACTTTTCCTTATTTTTCCTACTTGGTATAATTTAAAACCCTGGAATTACATATAAAACAAACGTAAGAAGATTTGGAAAGATGGAGAGAAAAAAGCAGACCATTTAGGAAACTGGGGACCCTAGGAATGACACGGTGGTGAGTTCCCTGTTTCTTCTTTTTTTAACCTCATATGTCCCACAGAAATCTGGAAATGCCAACAGGTATTGATGAAAATAACAAAAAAAACCAGAAGCCTGTTCTCTTTGACAGAGAGACCCCAAAACAGACAGCCTATCAACATAGAAAATTTTTAGATAACAGCTGCTCTGTGGAGTGAGTTGCATCACAGTGTATCATGGGAACACAGCTCAGGCACAACAGACGTTTTCAGCAAATGATCACTCTATTACACTGACAGCGCAGAGGATCCAAAAGAGCAGGGAAGACAGCCCACCAAGGCCAACGTCCAGGGGAGGTCAACTGCTTGGCTCAGTGAATGACAGCTCTGCACAGCGCACTTCAAGTAGAGAGGAGAGACCATGTGCTGTGTGAGCGTTGAGTATTTATGCAAGCTTAGATGGAGGAGTTCCTGCCACTGAGAGTTCCTACCCTGGTAAGCAACTGGAACTGCTTGTTCCCAGTTTCTGAGTTTCAGGAATGGTCAGGCCTTTTCCTTAGACCTGGCATTTCCCCAGCTGTGGAATGGAAACGTAGGGAAATACCTGTACACAATAGCAAAGAAGGTGGGGGTAGGTGAGGCTTGGGAGATGGCCTGTAGGTGTGTCCTTGCTTTCCCCAACACAACCTTCTCAATCCTGAGCACTATTTCCCCTCTCTTCAACACCTGAACTACTGCACTTGCCAGTGTATTTCCTTCCACGAGTCTCCCATTCCAGTTCAACACCAGTGAATGTTTTAATGGGAGCATCGCTAGACCCTGCCAAGGGTGCTCAGCATTTTATTTATTTATTTTATCATGATGGATATCCCATTATTACTCAATGCTGAAATTCCATTTTAAAGCCTGCTTCCTGGGACTATTCCCAAGGCCAACTGAATTGGGTTGGGTTACCTGGGAAATAGGTTGCCAATGCAGGTTGAGGAAGACAACTGGGCCAGATGGTATATGGAAAAAGTGACACACTTCTGAGCCAAAAAAAAAAGGGCTTTTTTTCTTAAAATTTTTTTTTAAGTCTTGGAAGCATGCCAGTGCTGTACATATTTAAAACTTAAAATCAAATCAATGAGGATGCAAAAGGAAAAAAAAATCCTGAAACTCAAAGCAAACTGAAGCATATGGACCCTATTGAATTTCAAATGAATACCATAACCACACTAAAAGGAGAAAAGGAAAAGAAAGAAGCCAAAAATCCAAATAATCCAAATAATTTATGAACTGTTTTTTCTAATGTACCCTTCCGTCTTGGGTGGGGTGAGGTTGTGGAGGAGCGTTGCATGCAAACTCAGACGTCTTTGTGTAGGTTTGTTAATGTAGTCGTAAAGGCAAAGATGTTCTGAAACAGTCTGAAAAGTATTATAGGATTGAGAAGTCAGTGACTGTTGATTTCGTTGAGAGTCAGGATCATGACCTTGGAGAAAGGGACATACAAACATGGAATAGGAGATGTAAAAGAAAACTATGGGTTGTCAATTGGAATTAGAGTTATCAGTGTGAGCTCATAATTTCCAAAATATGAAAATGTTAGGTATACACCTGTGCGCTTATACACATATATATGCAGGCATGTATTTTTTTCATATTTGGGTGTAAAGATATGTGTATGTTCCCTACATCTCTCCACAGACCAACGGATAGATACTCCAGCAGCAATGAGCACACTTAGCTCACAGAGCTTCGGTCAAAGGAAACTATTGCTCAGAAAGACTGTTGATTTCAGGTATGAAGCAAGGTAGGTACACAAATAGCTTAGAAACTTTGTTATGCCATAGAGTAAAGTGCTAAAAAGAAAATGGAGCATATCACAAGCTTAACAGCCTGAATTCTATGAATTTCCTCCTGCGTTTTTAATAATGAACACATTTTAAAATCTTTATTTCTCGATATTATGAATTATATTAATAAAATGTGTAACTTTAAAGAATCCATACACTTAGATGGTGTGTATCTCTATTTCTAATGCTTGATTCATTTCTCTATATAACTAAATATGAATACATAGTATTTATATACTCATTACATGCATAATATATAAAAATTGCATGAATATGGTATATTTTATATATAACATATTATATATAAGTACATTTATATATCTATATTTTGCATTAAATATGTAATATATGGAGAAATATATGGAATAATTTATATACACATATATGTTACCATAGCTGGTTTGTTAATATATATATTTTTTTTCTGTTTTTGAGATTGGCCATTAATTTACATTTCTTCTATGATCTTTAATTTATTTAGTTTTATTATTTTTTTTGAACTTTAACTAATTTTATACTCTGGTTTTATACTAGTCTTATAAAATAAGATAAAGAGCAAGTTCTCTCTTTTTCTTTTCAAGAACAATTTATAAAGATTAGATATTTATTCTTTTGGAAGAATTCATTTATTAAACCCCAGGCTTTTATTTTGCAGTTGTTTAAGTCAATTTTTACAAACTGGTTGAAGTTCAGGTAATATATTTGCATTTTCTATTTCTTCTTCAATTAATTTTCATAGGGTACTTAATTTTTCTGGAAATTTATATTTTTTAATAAAAGTTTCAACAGTTATTGACAAAAAGTCAATGTTTTTTACTTTTAATTTTCTCCTGTCTTGGTAGTTTTATCTCTTCTTTCAACCTTAAATTTCTTTTTCTGTGGCTTGTTTTTTTTTTTCATGATCAGTCCTACCAGAGATTTTAATTTATTTTTTCTATTATATTAAAATGTACAAGAACAAATTTTGTTGTTTTTAATTCTATCATATCTTTATTTTTGACAATTATTCTTATCTTTAATATGTTATTCCTTTTACTTTTTTTTATCAACTTTTCTAGGTTGGATGATAATCACACTGATTTGAAGTCTTTTATTTTTCTCTAATATAGGAATTTTAAAGTTGTAGATTACTTTTTTTTTTGCCAATGTGTTTTAATGTCTACTATTTAATTATTTTTGCTCTAAATGTCTTCCACTTTCTGAGGGAAGTTAATTGTTAGTACTGCTGCTCAAACCTTCTATCTAGCACTAATTTTACATCAATAACTGAGGGGTGTGTTAAAAATCTCCCGTTATGTGTGGAGGGATCGGCAGCTTCTGCAGGTATTTCTGTAAATTGTTTCCTGTAGGAATTGCACTGATTAATCTTTCATTATTTTTCTACTTAACTAAATAAAAAAGTAATGAAATGCACATCTATTTTATTAATTTTCTTTAAAAATTTAACCTGAAAACTTAAGTGGATAGAGTCAATGCCTTTGGAATTCTGACAGCAACATCCCCATCTATTGACTGATTGCTATATAGTTCCACTGTTTTTTTCAATATCATGTTATAATTTGTCTGTCACTATTGTATTCAGTCTATGCTTATATATTAACTTCATCTTTAACAATTTCTTCATTCATCATTGTTCTTCAATTTTCCTCCTTTCCTCTGCATTTAATTGCTGCCTTCTTGAAATGTATAGTAGATTTTAGCAGATTTTCTTTTCCTAGTAATGAATTATTAGTAACAGCCTCAGTCTTTGACTAAAAAAGGTCGTAATTTTATCCTTGCTTTTCAGATGATAGTGTAGATGTATATAGAATTCTAAGTGAGCAGCTGTTTTCTCTCAGTGCTTTGGATATATGGTTGCATATTCATATAGCTTCAATTTTTTATACATTAATTCTCAGATATTAACAAAATGTCTTCTCTATTCCAGACACCATTGTTTATTCTATGAATATATGACCGAGACACTCCTCTAGATTCTGGGGATGTAATTAACAAGAAAATGTCCCTGTTAAATCATGCAGCTTATATCCCACAGATGGAGATAAAGGTGATAAATGCTACAAAAGAAAAACTAAATAGAATAATGGGAAATACGATGATTTAGGAGGTGGTCTTTTATGGAGAATGGATGCAAGTTTCTCCGAATAGAGTCTGGGTAACTGTGAAAACCCCTGGGAGACCAAACAGCAAGGGCATACCAGAGGCAGGAGCATGCTTAGAGCATACAGGAAAAGGAAGGAGGTCAGTGTGGCAGGCATCTAAGGACAAGGTGGGAAAATAGGTAAAAAGGAGATCAGAGATGTGAAAGGGCATGTGCTCATGTGGAACATTCTGCTGTGGGAATGGACTTTTATTTTAATCTGAATGAAATCAGAAGATATTAGAGAGTTCTAAGGAAGGAGTGCTGTGATCTGACTTCCTTTTTTTTTGCATGGGCAGGCACTGGGAATCTGACCCACGTCTCGGTATGGCAGGTGAGAACTCTGCCACTGAGCTACCGTCTCACCTGACTTACTTTTACGTAGAATTAAAATAGTATCTGGGACTGAAAGTGGCAAATAGGGAAGGAAATGGAGGTTAGAAACA
>PVIY010003906.1:0-74690 GCA_004026745.1 Myrmecophaga tridactyla | reverse complement strand
TCTTGCCACTGAGCCACTGTTGCACCACCCTTGGCTTAGTTTTTGAGAGATTAGTAATTATAGATCATGAAACATCTTTAGAGTGGCATTCTTGTGGCAGGACTCCTGTGTATTCAGTTGGAGAGTACATTCTACATTTGCTTTTCCCTGGTATCTCAGAATAATCACAGACTATTTATTAGAAAAATACCCTCTTTGCTGAATTTCTCCACTTTAGGAATAGTATAATTCTTTTGCTGAATTTTCCCAACTTTAGGAATAGTATAAACCCATACCATAAAATCTTATTAGACACACACAGTAGGGTCCCTCATCCCAACTCCTCTCCTTAGAGCTCAAATAAATTTTCTAGTTACCTCCTTGTGCAAGCGTATGGATTTTTGTACTTGATAATTTTTGAAGTGATGTATGAATGAATGAATATGTGGGGTCATATGACACTGCAATAGTAAAATGAAGTTCTAATTACCTTCCTAATAAACCTGTTTTTGGTGATCTAACAAAATTTTTGCTTATTATAAATAAAATTCCTATAGAAAAAACAAACACAAAACTATTGGAAAACATATTTGATCTACCATATGGTAAACCTATTATAAATCCATAATAAGAAAAGCATTATACAACTGGTACAGAATCAGTACAATCAATGAAGCAAAGTAAGTATGAATAAACAGTCCCAATGATACATGATAATTACTAGCATAAAATGAGAATGGCAGCTCACTGATCAGCAGAGAAAGAACTGATTAATCAACAAATGATTAGTTGAGGCAACTAATTAACATTTCGAAGAATAAAATATCTTTGACCTATAACTTATACCAAAATAAATTCCAGATCAATTAAATTTTTAGTATAAAATGCTGAAACCAAAAAGGTACTCTATATATTATAAGAGGATATTTATGTAAATTTATAGAGAGAAAGACATTGTAGGAATGACACTAATATGTAGAACTCAGAGGCACTGACTGATAAATTTTTAACTTTTTAAAAATTTTAAAATAATGTTGAGACTGCAAACAAGTTTTAAAAGTCTGTAGAACTTGCATACGTCCTTCAACTAGCTTCTCCATATACCTTACATAAACAGTAGTTATCCAAGCTAGGAAATTAACATTGACACACTACTAACAGCAAATATAATTTCCTTATTTGAATTTTGGCAATTGTTCCACTAATGCCCCTTTTCAGGAGCCAATCCAGGATCACAGTGCTTAGTTGGCATGTCTTCTTGGTCTCCTCCAAACTGGAATAGTGCCTTAGACTTTCTAGGTCTTCACTTTTGAATGTGCTGGCCAGATGTTTTGTAGAATCTTCCTCAGAACGCGTTTGTCTTCTGTCTTCTCATGGTTAGATAGACATTATGTATTTTTGGTAAGAATGGCTCAGAAGTGATGTGCTTTCAGTGCCTCACGTCAGGAGGTGCATGATGTCAATGAGCTTTGTCACTGTTGATTTAACTTTCTTTAGCAGCCTAAATTGGTGTCTGCCGGATTCCTCAACTATAAATGTACTATATTTCCATTTTTAATTAGTAAGTCTCTTATGGGGAGGTACTTCGAAACTTTTTGAATTTCTAATTTCTATTCATACTATTGCCCACTGATTTATAGACAGTTCTTTTCTAGAATAATTTTTTACGGTGGTGTTTGCCAAATGGTAATTTTCTGTGTCTGTTAAGTTATTCTTTTTACATTTATTAATTAGAACTTCTACTGTAAAGAAGAGTTGTACATTTTCTCCATCTATTTATTCAACTGTTTACATCAGTTTGGACCCAGGCATATTTGTCTTATACTATGGGTTATAAACCACTATTTCTTTTTCGGTTTTGATATTCAAATTGTCCCAGTTTTGCTCATTGGTATCTTTATTCGGTTGCCTCCTCTCAGACTGGTGGAGTTGACTTGATGAGCATAAATGTTGGTCATACATCAGAAAATGCCTAACAGTCATGAGACAAATGAATACCTGAAAAAAAAAGATATTCAATGCAAATGACAAAAAAAGCATAATAAAAGTGTTCCCACAAATAAAACAACAACAGGAAACAAAAAATCGTGTATAGTGTTCAAATCAACAAGAATCTGAAAATTACCAGGAGACATAATTGCAAACTGTCATTTTAATAATAAAAGAATGCATAAATAGACAATACTATAATATAAATTTTAGCATTTATTTTGTAAAACAACTTTCAGCAAAATGATAATCTGTGTAAAATAAATCGGAACACATTTTCGGAGATAAACATGATAACACATATTGTTAAGTAAATTGGCAAGGGCCTGGAGGCAGTTTGTCCGTATATAACTAAAGCAAATCTTACCCGTACATGTTAAAGTCACTCACACATGCCTAATACAAGTTCTCTGCAAGACAAGTTATCTGAGACATTCTGACCTTGAACAATTGCTAGGACACGTATCATTATTTTACCCTAGGTTTGATTTCCTCCATAGTAGGTCTTTTGTTGGGGGGTAAATAAGATTTATTATTCAGCATTCCTTTCTCTTATGATGATTGCTTTTCTTCTTCTTTTTTTCTTCTTAAGCAATCATATTTTTCTTTGTGTTACCTGCTTGAATTTACTATATAGCTGCCCCTGTCTCAGGGAAATCAGAATGCGTTTTGTCTTTGCAATTTACAGATTGTTTCCTTATGATAAACAATTGGTCTCTCTTTTCTAAATTCTTAAAATGTGTCTTTTATTTGACAATATCAAAAGCCTTAAATTATCCTAACCTGTTCCTAGGAATATCTCCTCAGGAGACAATTGTTGGCTTGTGCAAAAGTTTATTAAAATGATTTGCATCCTAATGTTATATTAGCAAATAGTTGAACATGAATAAAATATTTAGCTAAATGAGATTGACCAAATATATCATGATATAGCCACTCCAGAGCCACAAATGGAAAGTATACACCAGCCAGTGGTTACACAACTGCTTGGTTTATGGGTGATTTACTTTTCTTCTTTTTCCTTATCACTATTTTCTCGATTTTATGTGTTTTATTTTAATGAGATAAAAAATACAATGACTTGTAAAATGCTTATTTTTGTTAGAGCATAATGCTCCTTTAATCTACATTGTTTCCTCTGTGGAACAAAATAATGTTAAAGATAAGATTTATCTATACCATGCCCTCATTTATTTGGAAGAAAATCTCTTTCCAAGTAAATATAAGCAAGATATATTTTTAATGGAGGGCTGTCTTATGTTGTTGAGATTAATGGCAGCTCTGCAGGCAACCAGAGCAGTCTTTTGATTGTGTGATGATTGGGTCATACAATAACATTATGTATCAATTTAAAGACATTTTGCTGTTGAATTGACAAAATGTACGCATGGAATCTTCTAGCTATTCATTGTGATGGAGGATAGCCACATTCCAATACTAATAAATGTCTGCTGCAGGCACTTGCTAGGAGGTGGCAAAGTCATATGAATGAGCTTCTATTCTCTTATGATTCTTGATGACTGTTCTCCAGGTTCAGGCTCTCACTTCCCACCCTCATCCTCATGCCACAAATGTTATCTGTAATCAGGAGCGAAGGGATGGCTGCACACTGCAGGCTGCCACCTGAGTGATTGCAGCATTTAGAAAGGATAATAAGGCTTGGGAGTAGTCACGATGAAAGAAAAATTCTATAATGTTTTTCTTTCAAAATACATATATAGTATTTTTAAAAACCAGTAACACATGATTTTTTCCTCCACTCTCAGTCAAAATGTCCATTTCTAAGCTCATCGAAGGTGAGCTATTTAATTCAGCCACTCTTCTTTCGACCTTCCATGCCTAGTAGACCATTTGGCGATGCAATTCTCAAGACTGTCTTGTTCAGCAATTGCACTGGACAGCCCCTTATTAGAGAAGGGCTTTTCCCTGATTAATCACAATCAGGACTCATGTTCTGAAGAGCACTGGAAATCTGTGGAACTAGTTTTCAGAGACACTCAAGCCCGATGTTCCTATCCGAAGTGGTGCTTTTTAAACTCACAGAATTGGAACCTGAATTTCATTGTATTGTTGTTCTGTGAAACCAAGAGCTTGCACTATCAATTTAAAGTCTATAAAGCATACGTAATCTTTGTTCTATTTGCATTCCAAATAAAATACATTTTAGCCTTAATTTTATAGAGTTTATGTCTCCGTAATTTATACATTAATGTGTTAGATCTTTTGAACAAAACAATTACTTTCTTGGTTAATGAAACTATAAATTTTAAGATTAAATGTTTTATTGAAACTGAAATGTAATTTAGAATCTAAATTGAAACCACAAGAGCCTTGAATTTTCAACACTCTAATTTTAAGATTTTATTGTGGAATCAGAATATGATATAATATCAAGCCTAACATTATAATGACCGATTAGCTTCATTTTCAGATACACATGTCAGTTGCAATATTAGTATTTAGAAGTGATAGTAAATTGGACAATTTATAATCACATGTGTTTGTAACATAAAAGTACAGGCAACTTAAAGTAGTGTTTATGGCACCAATACATAATAGACAGAAAATGCTTAAAATAATGATTTCATTGCCTCCCTTTGGCCAAATTTAGAGGCAGGAGAAAAAAAAAAAAACTCTTGCAAATGAAGAGTATTTTTGTTTGTTTGATTATTATTTTATTTTATATATTTTTACTAAAGATTTTATATGCTTCAAATATCCAAAAGTATTAGGTATATCATTGAAAGTTCTCACTTCCACTTTTGTCCCCCTACACTTAGATACCTCTCTTTCTCAAATTTAACCAGTGTTACTAGTTTGCTAGAGATTCCTTGAGAGTTCACAAATAAACAAATGTGTGTAAAAATATTTTCTTTTTATTACTCAGTGGTAGAGAACATCACTCATCCTTGTGCACATTTCTATTTTCAATGAACAATACATCTTGGGCATGTTCCACACAAAAAGCTTTCTCACTTTCTCAATTTTTATGGCTGCATAGAATTCATATACCTATCTGTGTATATTTTTTAGCGTTGTATAGTTGAGTTTGTTTGCTTCAATTTTTTGGCTTCAGCAAACACTGCTACCATCAGTAACATTGTATACAAATTATTTAACCTGTGCTTGAGCATGTCCGTAGCATAAGTACTTAACACTGGCATTGCTGGTTCACGCTGTACATAGATTTGAAAATGTGGTGTTGTCAGTGTTGTGGGAGAGATTGTGCTGAAAGACCTTCCTCATAAGAACCTATGAAAGTTCTTGTTTCCCAACAGTGTCTCACTACATGTATTGTCAAAATTCTAGATCTTAGTAAAGACAGAAGATTTTGATGCAAAAATAAAGACAGATAATAGATATATGGGGGAATATCTGAGTTTCTTGGTTAAAAAGTATTCTGCATGTTAATCTCAAAAGTTGACTTGTCCTGCTGGAAATGTGGTGCTCCTCCGGGGATTTATAATTCAAACCATGCAGAGGAAGCAAACAGAAATAGACTTGTAGAGACTCAAGATTTAAAGCTCTGGGTTTTGGCTTTTTCTCCGGGTTTTGGCAGAGATATGCCACTTTTAAGATTCTAGTATCAATCAGCATTAAAAAAAAAGTGAGTTTCATGAAATTGGAATTTTCTTCACTGAATCATCTTCACTGATTAGAAATTGTGGAGGCTACACGGAAGTTACTGCCTAAGAGTAGGACTGAAAGAATGGCTTACTGGGAATGTTCTCGAAGAGCAGAAAACACAGAGTTTTGTTTTGTTTTGTTTTGTTTTAAATGATACTGGCATGGATTTTAATTCCGGGTCTGCCGTTTGCTTCTCCTATACATCCCTGAACAAGAAACATAAATTCTCTGGGATCTAGTTCCTCATTTGATGAAGCCAGTAATAGCTACATTACAGAATACTCAAAATGATGTTAGAAATGAAATTTCTTGGGCGGCTGCCGTGGCTCAGCAGGCGGAGCTCCGACCTGCCGTGCTGGAGGTCTGGAGTTCGATCCCTGGTGCCTCCTGCCCATATGCAAATTAAAAAAAAAAAAAAAGAAATGAAATTTCTTGTAATTTCCTGAGGTCCGAAGATTAAGAATCACACAGCAAGTAACCTAGTCCAGCAACTGCCAGACTAGTCAATTTGTCTACTTCCCTCTCTACTTATTACAGCCCAGTTGCCACTTGACTGATGGGCCTATTCAAATGGGGGATGAGCAAGTTTTATTTCTCCCTCTGTACCACCACAGAGCCCTATCCAAAGCCATATAAATAAAACCACGGAAAAAATGAACAATATCAGCATGCTTTTTCTTTTGTAGAACAACTGATTGGATTTATTAATCCCCAAGAAATGTGTTTTGAAATAGGCATCCCTTCTCTTTTAATGTAAGCTTAACTGGAATGGCACAGGTTTCCCAAAGGTTTCTGCTCTAACCTTCCGAGGTCTCCTTAGCTGTTTTCACACATTGTAAAAATGTCTCTCATACACCCAGACCCAGGAGTATACTGACTCAGGTTTATTTTGAAAACGAATTCTGATATTCCTAGAAGTACTGAGATGGATTTACAAAACCTCTTCTTAACTGTTAAGTAAATACCATGCATTTTTAACCTTATTCTTAATCCCCTGAGGCTAAGGAAATTAAATATCAAAATTGTATTTAACTGATATTAAGGCTGCAAAGCATGGTAGCAAATTTTTAAATCACATTTAAGGGTATGAAAGTAAAATATAACAGCGACTTTTTCATTTTCCCTAAACTTAATAGATTCAGTATCACCTAGAACTTTCTTTATATAATTGTACATTAGGTGTATAGTAAAGTCGTATAGAAGTTGGTAGAATGTCACACAGAGAATAATCTATAAAGGTGGCTCAGGAAATAGAATGTACCTGAAATAAAACCAAGTCCCCATGATAAATAGATGTGTATATCTGAGAAGCTTGAGCAGTGAGGAGAAGCAGGACTAGAGTTGCTCCAAATTCATGATTATCTTTATTTCAAGATGCCTTCAGCTTTGAACTAACAAGACAAAGATAACAGTATTTAGCAGTAGGATGTCATAAAGATTATCTAAGATAGTTAAAAGAAGGTTTACTAAAAGTCCCAAGACTCAGTGCTTTGAGTACCTCTTTTTGGTGTACTGTAAAGCAAAATTTACATTAAACCCTTAATTTAATGAGAATTTTCTGGATATATTAATGGTGAAAAGTTCACAAATGTGTGCATAGTCCATATTCCCCCTATTTGAGATTCTTAGTGCCTTCAGAGTACATCTCTAACTTTGAGTCAAATATTTGTACCTCAAGTAGCTCGAGCAATTAAAAATAAAAAAGTTTCTGCTACTATGTTGCTGGCTGTCTGCCCAAAGAAAACCCTTCTTTCCCTGGATTCCCTCTTGGTATGCACTTAATCAAATTAACTCCAAATAGAAAAAGTGATATACAGATCAAAGGAAAATGTTGAACTCTAAATTACCTGCACATCTCTTGGGAAAGGGTTACCTCACCTTTGATTAAGTGTGAAAGTGTTTTCTTCCTGTATACCCATTTTAAATCCCCTCCATCTAATTTTCATAGCATATAAAAAGGATCATTTGGAAAAGATTCACAAGAGTGTCTACTGGTTACTGATTTCCTCTAAGCAGTGATAGTCAACGTAGTCAAGAAGCATGAGATAATTTGAGAAGTGGCAAAAAATATATAATACCCTGCATTATAGATTCAATAAGATATTTATAAGATATCCTGTGATTATATCTAACTTTCCTCTTGATGAAATTAATTGACTTAGTCTGAATTTTTTTTTTTTTTTTTGGAGAACAGAGAATATTATGAGATTAAGTTTTAAGATAAGTTTTATAATGATTACTCTTGCATTGCCATTATTTTTATACAAAATGTGTGAATGATGTTGGTCCATTTTTTCCAGTCAGATGCCCACATTCCCAAACTATCTATACTATTGACACTAATTGGCAAGTCTTTTGGCAGTCACAGGCCAAGAGACAAATGACTATTGGACACAGAAACTAAACAAAGTTTAGTTTTTACTGCACATTAGAGCTGAAGCCTCCTCAGTTGGGAACCCATACTACCGATCAGTGCATTTGCTTTCACTAGGTGTCAAGTGAGGATTTGGCGTTTCTAGGTTGTGAATTCAAAATTTTTTCTAAGTATTACATTCTAAATATAAATTGTTTAAATGTTGGTTTCCCTATGTAACAACGAGAGCTAACATTGTCAATTAAAAAAATCACATAACTTCATCATTGTCTTAAACATTTTTTGAAATTTGAAATATTTTCTGGTATAGAAATATGCTAATGGCATGGTCCTTGCTTTCCTAGACATGTATTCTCATATGGCTAATTGAAAATGAACACAAACTGTCAAAATTGTGGAACGTTTTAGGAAGAACCACACAGGTGACTTGTCTCCACAGGCTTGGATGTTATCCGATAGGAGAATTTGTTCCAAGGCTGGGATATTTCAAACGGACAGAGAGTTTCCCTCACCTTCCTCTCTATCCACAAGGTAAAGTGGTGAGCTTCAGGTTTAAATCAAAGGACACATGAAAGACATACTGCTGTATGCCCAATGTGGGAAACTGAGTTTTCTGATAGCATAAGTGAGGTGTCAGGTTTTCTCTTGCTATTTGTAGCGATTGGTCTGTCTTCATTTTAATAATGGTTTAAAGTACATCTGGGGGAGAAGTACCCCATGAAGCGGGGCTAAAAATGATCTAGATGAGTGCCAGAAAAATGGAAACCTAGTAAGCCCCTGGGGTTGCCTATGGAGATTTCTACGTTTGACTTTTTTCACTAGGGTAAGAAATGAGATAGGAACTTAGGACAAAGCTCTATTAGTAAGTGGAAGAACCAATATATCTAGATAAACTTTTGACTTCTGCTCTAGTCACTTAATAGCTGTGTAAACGGAAACAAGTCAGCACCTCCAAAGCTTCAATTTCCCACCTGGAGATAGACACTTCATGATTTTGTTAGGAAACAAAATGAAATATGCAAAGACCAATACCTCTTAATGGGCAGTGCCCAATACATCATAGCTGACATTACTAGCTATGAAGAGAAAGGAGGAACATATCTGGAATAACATTCCCTCCCCTCCATACCCTATAGTTCACAAATGATTAACTAGCTCTAGCAAAGAAGAGGTAGCTTCATTCCCCACTCTTATATGAAATAAAGAATTGTAATAACCAAATCCTAGGAATGTATAATGTGTTCATGTCCAAATCACAACTGTAAATTTAAAACTTGCCATGATCATAAATAATAATCTGATAACATATATTATATTCATATATTCTGTCATTTTCACTGAATTATCTTCACTCAAGTATCACAGTACACAAGGACCTTTAATAGTTGAGAGTTCTTTACCGTTTGCCTCATAAATATTGTAAACAATGCAATAAACTTGATTCTGTATATATATTTATATGTATGTATTTAGATATATGGCTTATTAAGCTTAAAATATGATAATGTCATGTACTTCTTTATTTATGAGCTTATGGTTTCTTCAAGTATTATATTAAACTTAAATTTGGGAAAATCAATTAAAAGATTAAAAATTACATTCTAATCATTTTACTTTTTAGCATTTAAGCTTTATATATGACAAACTTTTCAACAAATATTATATTCTTTGAGCCACTTGTAATCATTCCCAGCTGGTATATACTGTATTGCGCAAATAAACACTCCAGAGGGAAAGTTGCAGATGGAAGAACGGGGGGCTGATAATTGGTAACCCCAAGGTAGATGGTGAAGCAGGTTATATGAAAGTGTCCATGCAATGTTTAGATTGCAGGCAGATGAAAAATACTTAATAAGACTGATTTGTTTCAATATCATGGAAACATGGCCGTCACCTAAGTAAGAAGGGGCAGATCATATCAAAGCAGAAAATCCACTCAGTAGAATTGCTCTTCCTTCACTTAGGCCCGGTTCTTTCTCTATTCCTCTGATTTTCTTAGTAAGTAAAAGAGACAGGAACAATTTATCAATTTATATGTTGGGGCATGTGACTAACTAACAAAAAATACCATTTAATATTAGACATCAATGTTCTAAAAACCAGCAACCACTTAGATTCACGGGGCATTTTTCCTTCAGGTGCTAATTTACAACTTTATCACTCATATTTTCACTAAAGAAGCAAACTACATTCCCCCCAAATTTTTATTGATTTATTAATAAATAATATAAATGGATGTACAGATTTCAAGTTATTATGTACCCCAGAAAAGCCACACCCTTTAATTCTCATTCAATATTGCTGAAGGGTTCTTTTTTATTGTTTCCATGGAGATACGACACACCCAATTGGTTAGATGTTTTCCATGGAGATACATCTCTACACATTCAAGATGGGGTTGCTTACTGGAGCCCTTTAAGAGGGAACCATTTCTAGAAAAATCTAGAGAGCCACCAGAACCCACAGAGCCAACAGAACAGAGAGAGGCCCAGGGATGCTATTGAAGAAGCTTGGAGAAAAAGCTACCATGTGCCTTTCCAACTGAGAGAGAAACCCTGACCATCTTGAACCAAGGTATCTTTTTGTGGATGCCTTAATTTAGACATTTTCATAACCTTAGAACTGTAAACTTGCAACTTAATAAATCCCATTTTTAAAGAGCCTTTCTGTTTCTGGCATATCTCATTCCAGCAGCTTGCAAACTAACACAATGTGCTACTACTTTATCAATGTATTATTTTAAATTACCAATTGTGAAAAGTAACTAAAAGTGCATGTGATATCAAATACAAATGAAAGTGTTAATAATTTTCTCAGCTATCCCAGTGGATGCTAGGCATGTGCACACATCAACCTGGATACCAATCATTTGATAATAAATTTTACAATGTTTGCTTGCTGTCTGTATACATTTCCCTAAATTCTAAAAATTCATAATATATTTAAAAGAAAATAAAATTGGGATTTTATGCCTCTCCATAAATACATAAATGACTATCAAGCTTACCCAGAAAAGAAAACAAAATTAAATTATCGGGGTGCAAGGGTAGTTTAGAAGTAGAATTCTTGCCTGCCATGCAGGAGACCCAGGTTCAAGTCCTGGCCCATGCACTTCCCAAAAACAAGAACATCAATAAAAAACAACAATAAATAAATTCAACAAATGTTACTGCAGTAATGGGATAGTCACATGGAAAAAAAGAACGAAATGTGATCCCCACCATATGGCATACCAAAAAAAATTAAAATGATCATTTAGCAAATTTTAAAGACAGGATTTTTTTACAATAAGCAAGTTTCAATGGGTTTAAATGTGCACTGATAATTTTTTCCAAGGCCATACAAAATATAGTCTTTATGCATCTATTTTTCCTATGTGACTTTAAACACATACCTATCTATGGGATTTGATGGTAATTGCAGTTTATGAATTGACATAACACCATTATTTGTAAATGGTTTTCAACAATGTTTTTAATTAATTACACATTTATTGGTGATTTAGGATAAAAACAAAATTAATAAATCTAAACAAACTGGTAAACATTTACCATATCATTGGAATATAGATACAGGAAATAGAAATAGACAAAATTGGATGAGTTTGTATTTCTGCCAGTAGATTACCTGTGCTTTAATGTAATAGAGCTAATAAGTTTCCAGAATGGCTTGGCTTTTCACTCATGATTCATATATACTTCAGATGTCAGCAGTCAGGAACTGATAGGGCAGTTAACTTAAGGAATGTGATTGACAAGGATGTGCTATCAAAAGAATGAGATATTGATTTAATTATAAATAGCTGCAAAATTGCTAAGTATCATTCAAGTCTTGGTAGCTTTATTTTTACAGCCTGCTAATGCAATGTTTTGGAATATAACAAAAGTTTTTCCACTTTTATTAGAAAATCACTTCACATTTCATGAATGAGAATCTATGTTGGCAAAATACAAGAGAAAACCCTTAAATGCTTGTGAATACATTCTATTAGGGTGACAAATGATTCCTTGAAATGACAAACCAGTGTTGCCTGCTTTAAATCTGACGTTGTGACATTGTTTAGTTTGCATGGTATTTTTCCTTCATATCACTCCATATCTTACCACAAAATGATATTGTTGTATGATAAAAGAACAGGAAAGAAAAATGAAACTTTCAATGTGTTTGACTTTCTAATTGATAGGAAGTACAATTGGGAATGAGATTGAGTCAAGGTAAGGATTGTCATATTGGCCATGCTTTTATAATATATCAAGTTCTACCGCTTTCCTGTAGAATAATTCCCCACTGAAAATACTAGATTAGTTACAGATATGTAACCTCTTTTCACTTGGGGAAGAAAGATCTAACCTGGTCAAATCCCCTTATATGGAAACCTGCTGGTAAGTACACATTATGCATTTATTTATACACGTTGTGCATGATGTTTACCAGCTGAAAGATAATGAGGAGTTCTTATCTGTGAAATGCTTTTATCAGAATGCACCCGGTGGGTCAACAAGGTATTGTAGCAGGCAGCCCCTGTTTGCCCAAGCCATTTCCTCTAGCAGCAGTCAAGTCCCTGCTTACTCAGGCCATTTCCCCTTTGAAAAGTCTCCCAAACCCCAAGGACAGTCAATACTGCAGGTAGACAGGACGCTCACCCCAAGAATGGTTGAAATTGCATGTAGGCAGGATAAGAAAAATTCCTCTAGAGACCCCTCCCTTCTGCACATTGCATGTAGCCAAGCGCTTCCCTTAAAACCCTGTGACAACCCCTTTTTGGGGCTCAGACTTTCAGAGGTGACTCAGCTGAGCCCTGTGCACACAGACTAATAAAGTTTGCTTCCTGAAACTTCGGAGCCTCGGTCCTGGCTCATCCAGTGTTTCCCACAACAGTAATAGACCATGTTTATTATGATGTATATTACAAAGGAGCCTAGAGTTTATGAATTTATGAAACATGGATCACTGGAAAATTATGCAGTTAATGGGATACTTAAAAAGAGATGTTCCATAGCTGAATGGCTCCTTCTCTTCAAATAATGATCCACATGCATTGCTTATACATCACATATGAAATCTGAACCAAATGTGTCCTAATGCGGGAGAGACATTACATTAGAGGAACTATAATAACAGTGTCAAATCTCTAGGGGAAGGAAGCTCAGCCTGTGGCTTGCGATCACCACTGTCCTTTGAATCACTAATTAACTTGATTATATGTAAGAGCTATCATTTGCATTAAGGGTGATTTGGCAGTTTGGCCCATTATTTCACCAACCAACGTTGTGTCTCCTCTTCCTACCAGGTCACAAAATTTATATTGTGTGCATGTATTCTACTCTTTATTTTATTCATTCTGTTCTAATATCTTGGCTATTTTGCACTGTCTTCTTATTGGTGAATTTGCAGATTTTGTTTCCCCATCTCCATTGGCAGCTTCTTAGCATGCAGCAAGCATACAGTGGGTGCTCAAATATCACATATGGAATTGATTGAATTTCGAGAAGTTGGATGAAGCCACCATGAAGATCTCTCGTGATCTTCCTGTGAAAGTGATTTAGATGACATGAACACGTGACGGTAAGAAATGTGTTGAGTTGCACAGTGAAGCTCATGTTCTCAAATCGGAGAGGAAGGAAAAGCTTACATACAAATGCCCAATAAAGATCCTAGTCGTTTATAATAGGGAGAAAGGTCAGCTCAACATTTAACCAATTAGGTTATCTGCTTCCTCTTCCAATCTTTAGTGTTGCTGGGGGACAACAAACTGGAAGTGTTGGCCAGTGTTTCCTCAAAGACAACTTGGTGGAAGCAGAAGAGGCAGAGCAAGTTGTAAAAAAGGAAACAAATTGAACAAACCATAACTAGGAGAACCCATCAATCTGGCGTCATTAAATATAGGTATAAACAGATCCAAATCTTTTAAAATTTGTTAAGATATGATTAGATTATGCAGAGTTTACATTCACAATGGCAATCCTATGCACTAAAATTTTATTATATAACTAGAGATAGCAACAATGAAAAACTAAACTAAACTACAAAAACAAATGGACAATATTTTGGAAAAATTCCATCAAGTCAAGAGCTATATTAGTACTTATAACATTCTATGGCAAATGTCTATTTGTGCAATTTTCTGTAGTATATTGTCAGCTCTATGAGCAGCATCTTTCCAGTTATTTGTCATATGGCTAGGTAGGCATGCCCTTGTAACAATGGTTACTCAGTAAGTATTTTAGGAACAAGTAGACAAATGTAATTTATGCCTACCAGCCCATTTGATAATAATGCCTGATAAATGTCTTATCGTTATAGAACCACACAGCATATTTAAGTTAGAAATAGTTTCCAAAATCATATCTATGAGTTCTTTTTTGAGTTACTTGTGAAGATTTGTTTGGACAAGTAAGTTTGGGAAATTTAAATATATGTTATTACCACGACATTCTCAGAAACTATATATATAAAGACAATCATAATATAAACCAATTTACAACTTTATTTGTGTTAGGCATTCTCTTGGAACTCTTAGCCTCTGGGACACAATGTTAGAAATTCTGGTTCAGCAAAAGTAGACTATTAAAAAAAAAAAAGACATTTTTAAGAGTTCCTTTTCTGAACTGCATGTAGATTGATTGTTCCTCGCCATTTGCAGCAGGGCTTTGGATGGTGATTCTAAGAGTGGGAGAGAGTGCTGGAACCCAAGATATTCATATGGCAATTGAAAAGCATTTGCTATAGAAACCCAAAACAGATCACACATAAATACAATTTATTTTTAAAAATATCATTTCTTTTGGATCTCTGGTGGTTTATTGACTACCATGTAAATATCAGTAAAACAAAAATCTATGGAATTTAAGTTTTTAGGGATAAATTTTGTTAATATTCAGTCTGGGAGGTTAATATTGAATTACCACCAATCATTTTACATAATGTTCACTGTCTCCATAAAATTGAACCATCTGATTTTTTTTGTCTGATTTTTTTGACACCCACTATTTTTTGTCTTATCCTATAATGTAGAATATTTATAATTTAGTATCTGTGTTACATATTTTAAAAAATCAGAAAAGAGAGATCATGCTCCAAGTATTCTTTCTTGTGGTTCAGACTTCACGGGCAAATTGAGAGAATAAGAAATTTGTAGAGTAGATTGGGGCAAGAAATAACAATATTTCTTTATTTCACATATTTTTCTTATAATGCTCTCCTTTCTGTTTCAAGCCAAATTGAAGTGAACACTAGATTTTTAATGTGATCTATCTAGCATAATATATTCTACTTTCATATAGTATAAAGAGAATACTGGAATTTTTTAATAAAAAATAGTACCTTATAGGAAATGATGCAGAGTTTTAGAAATGAAGAAAATCTAAGTTTTACAATTCTTTTGTATTTTATTGCAACAATGTTATTTATTGACAATCAAGATTGCAGGCACCATATAGAAAATAAGAAAAAATAAGATCTCTGTAATCTGACCACAAATTTTAAATTATACAGCAAACTTTTTAACCTAAAAACATTAACATCTACATGTTAAGAAAAAGAGTAATTCATTTAAAAAGAAAAAAAATGAATTAGAATAATACAACCTCTGAAATCTGTACTTCTTATTCACATTATATACTATTTTGAGTGAATTCTGGGAGTCAGAATATCTGGCTTATCTCTGCATGTAAATACTCACATCAATTACACTGTATTAATATATTATATTTTAGCACCTAACACTAAGCCTAGCGCAGAGCAGATGTTTAATAAAAGATTGAAGAACCGTTGTTGAGCATTGGCTCTGCTGGGAGCTGTCCTTTAAAACCTGAAAGCCTAGTTAACAAATTGAGACTCTTAAGAAACAGTAATCAATATGAATATTAAATAATACAGTACTATCTAAAAGATTGTATGACTCTTTAAACAAAATCGTTAGTTATCTGAACAGAAACATAGGAATTTCAATAAGAAGGTAATACTGGGGTCAAAGTTGTGTCAAAAAAGAATGTTGGGATTGTTACTAGTTTTTATGTTCATAACTGAACAGATTCACTGTAAAAATGTTTACCTGGGGAAAACTGGCTTATGCCACCAAATTGATGAACCATTGATTGAATAGTTAATTCATAATCTACTGTTTTTCATATAGTCAATTAAATATTTTGTAACACAAATTGTATCTAACAAATAGATGTGTTAGCCAGGATATTCTTCTTTCAATAGAATGGCTGTTGTGGGAAATTTAATACAATAAGGGAGCAATTTGGTAAGCCACAGAGAGGATGGGGCCCTTAGAAATAAGCTTTTTCTTGCCAAATGAAAATTCTTATTGAGGGTGTCAGAGTTTTCTGGGTCCTCTATTTCTGAGTGTACTCTGCAAACCTGCTTTGCTTCAACTCTCCAAGTCGTTCTTTCTTTCTTCTGATTGTTCCATTGGGTCCATTTTTGCTTTAGGAGGAGATCCTCTGCTAGGCACTAAACTTTCTTTTAACATCATTTAAGTTCAAGAAACTCTCTCTACAGGAAAAAAATATACTCAAGGGAGGTGGTTCTTGGTTTAGTAACTTGCAGATGGAGCATGAGAAAGGAAGTAGGAAAAAGTAATAAAGTTAAGAGTTTTTAAGTGCTTGATTGGACTCAGCACTACATTCACTGGCTTTTTCTCTTCTTACGCATGTATTTATCAAAAGCACTGCAGAAACGTAGGGGCTAAAGTTTTACTAAATACATCTTAAATAAGATGATGCCTAAGTATTTTTTTTCAATTCCAATCTTATAAAGTGATTTTGTTATCTGGTAACATACTAACAACATCAATAACAATTAAGCTTTATGTCTAACAGTAGTAATGTTTTCATGTTTATAGGACTTTGCAGGTTATGAAGCACTGTCAAATTGTTTATTTGATGCTCACAGAAATCTCTTTGAGCTAATTGTTTTATAGATGAAACTTCTACATCCCAGAGGAGATTAACTGGCTGTCACGAAACCTAAAGGGCTGTACAATTTGAACTAGAGACAGGTATTCTGACTATGAATATTCTGATTTTCAATATACTAGCCAACAGGACATAAGTTAAATATTCCATAGAACTAAAGCTGACATTAAGGCACTGCTTTAACTCCTATCATGATCTTATCTGGTACCCCTTGTACTGGTGTGTACCTGTTATGTACCCCAGAAAATGCCATGTTCTTTTAGTCATCCCTGTGGGTGCAGACCTATTGTGGGTGAGCCATTTTGGTTAGGTTATTTCAATTGAGATGTGGACCACCTCATTCAAGGCAGGTCCATTTACTGGAATCCTTTATGAGAAAGTGAAAGACAGAAAAACCCCAGAGATCTAAGAGAGAGTAAAAGCCCCTGGAGAAACTAAGAGAGGATGCACTGAGAAAGCCACTGAAGCCAGAAGCTGAAAGCAATGAAACCTGGGAGAGAAGGACCAGCAGACATGAGCCATATACCTTCCCATGGGATGGAGGGGTCCTGGACTCCAGTAGCCTGTCTTCATAGTCCAGGTATTCATCCAGTTGGGCACTTCCATGGCCTAAGAACTGTAAATTGTAAATTGATAAATCCCTATTGTAAAAGCCAGCCCATTTCCGGTATATTGCATTCTGGCAGCTTGAGCAAGCCAAAACACCCCTGGACTATGTTCACTCTTTGACTTTCAAGTTTCCCCCCTAAAATGCTTGAAGTCCTGCCTTACTCTGTCATGGAATATTTATGGTGAAGCTTAGCATCGAATTGAAATTTTTCTTTTTGCTATGGAGATAGGCTGAAGAAATGGATGAGGAGACATCTTGCAGTTGATTCTAAAACTCCAAGTAGACTTCTGATGACAAAGGAACAGTGCTTTGTTGGTTGCTGAATTTCCTGTATTCAGCTGGGAGGAGCCTTATCCCAACTCCTAGAGTAAGCCTGGAATGATATAAATCAATCACGCATTCCACATTAATCTATTATTCTTGTTCAATATATGAATTAGACATATCTAGGATAATGCAATGCAATTCTTAATCTTTGAGCTATTGGTAAAATAAATGCTTTTTTCTTTTCTTTAGGATTTGAATCTGGAAACATGTTATGCTGTAAGAAGTTCTCAGTTATGTGAGCCCATAATTTTCTCAATTGTTTAAGCTGCATTTTGTACTTACATTTTTTTACATTTTAACCCTAACTGATACAACAGGGTATAGCAAACAGCATTTGATTGTCCTCATAAAGTCAAGATAAACCTACAGATGTTGGCAGAGCAGCAACTTCTATCCTCTCTTAATAAACTTTTTTGATTGATTATGTCACAATGAATTAACCAAGTGCCATTATTTCTCACACCTTTTACATTCCTTACTGATTTTTTAAAAAGCTTTTTTTATTGTATAGTATAACATATATACAAAGCAAAGAAATAAAAAAGCAATAGTTTTCAAAGTACTCTTCAACAAGTAGATACAGGACAGATCTCAGAGTTTATCATGGGCTACCATACCATCTTCTCAGATTTTTACTTCTAGCTGTCCAGAATGTAGTAGGCTAGAAGGCTTAAATTTTTTTTTTATCACAACAATTGACTTTTTTCTTTCTTTGATGTGAGAAATAATATATATACAAAAAAGCAATACATTTCAAAGCACAGCACCACAGTTAGTTGTGGAACATATTTCAAAGTTTGACATGGGTTACAATTCCACAATTTTAGGTTTTCAATTCTAGCTGCTCTAAGATAATGGAGACTAAAAGAGTTATCAGTTTAATGATTCAGCAGTCATATCCATTTGTTAAATCCTATCTTCACTATATAACTCCACCATCATCTTAGATCTTTCCAACCCTCTCTTTAGGGGTGTTCGGGCTATGGCCATTCTAAATTTTTCATATCGGAAGGGTATGTCAGTAATATGGGTAGTGAGATGGAACTACCTGATGTTCTGGAGAGGCTGGGCTAGGTTTCAGGACTTACCTGGACCAGGGACCCATCTGGAGGTTGTAGATGTCTGGAAAGTTACTCTAGTGCATGGAACCCTTGTGGAATCTTATAAATTGCCTTAGGTGTTCTTTAGGATTGGCTGGAATGGTCCTGGTTGGGGGTTGGCAGGTTATGATAGGTAGCAAAGTCTAACTGAAGTTTGCGTAAGAGCAACCTCCAGAGTAGCCTCTTGACTCTACTGAACTCTCTCTGCCACTGATGCTTTATTGGTTACACTTCTTTTCCCCCTTTTGATCAGGATGGAATTGTTAAGCCCACAGTGCCAGTCTGGATTCATCCCTGGGAGTCCTCTGCCACATCACCAGGGAGACTTTCACCCTCGGATGTCATGTCCCTTGTAGGCAGGAGGGCAATGATTTCACATGCAGTGTTGAGCTTAGAGAGCACCTTGCCGATTTTAAAAGAAAAGGAAAGTTAATGTATTTAAGTTTTCAACTTTTGTTTTAAGAAAGCAGTTGCTGATTAAATTATATCCCTCAGAGGAAACTTTCACAGAATCTTTTTTACTATACCATAATCTTTTTAATATTAATATTTTATCAATGTTCTCTCATTATGTATACATTTCCAAACTAAATTGTTTTCTTTTCCTTTTAATTGTTATAGTCTATTAGTCAGAAAAATGTTGGCATTTCTGTTTGAAGAGGAGGTAAGACCACTGAATTTGCCTGATATATATGAAGTCTACACTCTATCCTTCTTCAATTAGGTCTGAAAAATTTATAGAGGCTCTATCATATCTGGATAGATTCATTGTCAGTGCAAAAGTAATTTTTTAAATACTTTAGATTTTTTTTCTCTCTGGAGAAAAATGTGAAAACATCACAGTAAAGACTATCCTTTTACGACATAATCGAATATTCAGATGTAGACAGCATAGCATAACACAAGTAATAGTGTACTATTTTTGGTGTCTGAAAGAATATGTTTATATATATGAGACAGAAACTTGGCTGGGTAACTCCACTGGATCAATTTAGTAGTAGTCAATTGATCCTCTTCTTTCAACTGTGCTCTTAGATGTTTCATTTCCTGAAGGGAGATTCTGCTTTTAATATAACCCTGACTTTAGGTGCAGCCTCAAAGACAGACTCTCTGGTCCATGATCTGGGCTATGAAGTCATAAACTGCAATAGGAGGAAGGACGATTGTTGAGTAGTTGGATCAGGCACTGGGACCAGGGACATGTACAGGAACTGGGGAGATAATGCAAAGCTCTTCCAGGGAGGTTCCAAGCAGACTATGCAGAGCTGTAGCTTCTGTGGCCAGAGTAATTGTGGCAGAATTCCCTGAAGCCTCAGCTAGCAATGAGCCAGGAGATCCGCAGCGTACTTAATATGCTCAGAGGAGCCTAGCATTTTTTCCCACCTTAAAAAAGAACACAGTTCTTTTCTATTACCCAGAACTGAGCACCATAGAAAATGTGTGTTTCTTTTCTTATTTATTTGTTTATTTATTTATTTATGTGTGTATGTACATATCCTTTTTTCTATGTTTTAAGTAATGTTTGCAATAATCAATCAACAAAATACAAATCCAAACAAACGCAAAAACTTGGAAAATAGCAAAGTATAAAGAAGTAGAAATGTTCCTTGCATTCAAAAATGTATACTATTAATTTTGAGTTTTCTGTCCTTGCAGGAATTTTTCTCTGTACATATATAAGTAAGAGGAATTATCTATAGTTGTATTTCTTTCAAGGTAATAAAACGGAACAATATTTCATGTAGAATTGTATATCCTACTTTATTCAACTTATAGTTATGTAGAATTCATTTTTTTCTATTTATTTTAATATTGCGTAATTTACTTAAAATGCCCTGTGCCAATTTGAAACTGTGGTGTACTACCCCAAGAAAAGCCATGTTCTTTAATCCTGACTTGATATTGTTGGGTGGGATCATTTTGATTAGGTGGTTTCCATGGAGACGTGTCTCCACCCATTCAAGGTGGTCCTTTTCCTTTAAGAGGGAACCATTTTGGGAAAAGCTTCAGAGTTGACAGAGAGAACCAACAGGAGACCCAGATGTTTGGAGATGCAGAAAATAAATGTCCCCAGGGAAGCTGTTTTGATACCAGAAGCCAAAGGCCCCAATAGGCACCAGCCACATGTCTTCCCAGCTTTGTTTCAGAGCTGTTCTGGACCCATAAGCCTTTTTTGAATCAAGGTATCTTTCTCTGGATGCCTTAGTTTGGACAATTTTTATGGCCTTAGAAATCTAAACTTGCAACTTAATAAATTCCCCTTTTAAAAGCCATTCCATTTCTGGTATATTGCATACCAATAGCTTTAGCAAACCAAAACATGCCTCATAAATAAAATGAAATTTACCCTCAAAATTTTTTGTCCTGTAGATTTAACTCCATTTACTTAAGGAGTATCTTAAGATCAATAGGCCATTTTGAATTTTATTATATCATAAATAATACTTCAATGTTATTTTGATAATACCTTAATGCACACACAATTTTCTGTACATTCCTACTTCGTTCCCAAGATAAGTTCCTGGAAATGATGTCTTAGTCAAAGTTATGACATTTTTATGGTTGTATGAAATAAAATTGTCAAGTAAACTCCAAAGAGCCTGAACTTATATATGCTTCTATCAGTGGCATAGATGAGTGTCCATTTGTTGTGCCTTTGGAAATATTGAGTATTGCTTAACAAATATTTGCTAACTTGATAAATAAAATCTTTCTTTAAAAAAATCTGCATTTATTTGATTACTGGTTGGGCTGAAGTTCCTCATTTTTTAAGTAGAATACTCTTCTCCAGTTCTTCCTAAGAACTGAGGTAAGTGTTTCCTTCTCAAATTGCCCCTCTGGATGTCAAGGACACTTGGTGTCTGATTTTGGAGGTGGAAGCTTATTCGTGTCATAGGGTTTTCACAAGAGTGGGGGTCTCATTGGACACAAACAGTCTCTGAGGAAGAAATAGACCTCTTTGCTGGGTACTTCATAGGTGACTTATAAACTGCCCTCAGTGCCTCCTTGATAGGCAATCCTGTTCTATGTACCTGAACCCTGTTTTTACGTCACTTCTATGTTGGCTATCTTCATGACTCATTAGTCTTCTCCTTTGATCCCACTGATCTCCACACAATCCCCCACTTCTCAGGTTTCCCGCTGTCAGATCTTCTCCAGGGTTTTGCTCACACTTCCCTCCTTCTAGGCCTGGCAACCCTTCTCTGGCTGAGGGTTTGAGTAATTTGGCCTTTCATTAATCTCTTTTTGGTTTAATATATGTATCAGTAACTCTCTCCTGCTGCTCTCAGATCCACTTTGAATGGAAAACCAAAAGAAAGTTGGGAACAACTTGCTCTGTTTGCTCTTTCCATTTCCATTCTAATAATCCGGGAAACAACCTGTCTCTGACTAACTAGAAAAAATGTCTCAAGGTAGAAAATGAGCAATAGGGAATAACAATAAGTCATATTTCTGGTTATATCGTTACAACTTTATTTTTTTTCTTATTCATCTTCTTTTCTGTAATGATTTTTTCCCCTTTTGTCCATTTTTGTATTGGAAAAAGCTTAGTTTTTAAAGGGCCAGCAATAGATTCTGAATTCAGTTGCCTCATTTTTTGTTTGTTTGTTTTTCTTGGCCAGATCACCTATTCTACAAAGAAGAGAAGTTCTTACAATAAGTCCAAAAGATCTGGTTGCTTAGATCTTTCCCACTCCTCTTCTTCATTATTGGTCTTATCAGTCAAGACCAGATCACAAACTCTGGCCCTAGTGATTTCAGGCAGCATCATTCATTCCCTCACAGATATTTCAAGTACAAATACAAAAAAAAAATAATGTAAATAAAATTATAGTAGTCAGTACTTTTGATTTCAATCTTTTTTTAAATTAATTTATTTTGTATTATCAAACCAGAACAACATACAAATATGAACATTCTTAACATATAAATATTCCGTGTATGGTGTACAATCAATGGCTCACAATATCATCACATGGTAGTATATTCATCACCATTATCATTTTTTAAAACATTTGCATTACTCCAGAAAAAGAAATAAAAAGAAAAAAGAAAAAACTAAAACATTCCATACCCCTTACTCCTCCATCTCATTGACCACTAGTATTTCCATCTACTCAATAGATTTAAACCTTTGTTCCCCCTATTTTTTCCTATACTCCTTACCAGTCCCTTTCATTGTTCACTAGTATTTCAATCTACTCAATTTAACATTTGTTCCCCCATTATTTATTTATTTTTCATCCATATTTTTTACTCATCTGCTAATATCATAGCTAAAAGGAGCATCAGACACAAGATTTTCACGATTCCATAGTCACATTGCAAAAGCTACATCATTATACATTCATCTTCAAGAAACATGGCTACGAGAACACAGCCTTACAGTTTCAGGCACTTCCCTCTAGCCTCTCCACTACACCTTAAACTAAAAAGGGGATATCTATAAAATTTATAAGAATAACCTCCAGGATAACCTCTTGACTCTGTTTGAAATCTCTCTGCCACTGACACTTTATTTTGTCTCATTTCTCTCTTTTCCATTTTGGTCAAGAAGGTTTTCTCAATCCCTTGATGCTGAGTCCCAGCTCATTCTAGGATTTCTGTCCCACATTGGCAGGGAGTTTTATACCCCTAGGAGTCATGTCCCACATACCGAGGGGGAGGGCAGTGAATTTGCTTGCTGTGTTGCCTGAGAGATAGGCTACATCTGAGCAACAAAAGAGGTTCTCTGCGGTGACTCTTAGGCATAATTTTAAGTAGGCTTAGTCTATCCTTTGCGGGGATAAGTTTCATATGAACAAACCCCAAGATTGAGGGCTTGGCTTATTGATTTGGTTGTTGCCACTGTTTGTGAGAATATCAGGGATTCTCCAAATCCCTGTTTTGGGAAGATGAATTTTCCCCTTTTCTCACCATTCCCTCAAGGGGACTTTCCTAATATTTTTTTATTCACTGTTCAAATCACTCTGGGATTTATTAGGGCATTACTCTGGACAAACCAACAAAATTTCATGCCCTAGTCAAGGTTCCATGTATTTATGGTGTTTAATTAAATTGTCTATATAAGCTATATTAGGAAATGAACTACTCAAAATATAAATTTTGTGCCTAATAAAGATTTTTCTCTTTAGTCTCACACATAAGTTAAAGTTTTAAAATATGAATTACCATCTATTTTCAACACCCTGCAATATTGACATTCTTTTGTTCTTCCTATGCAAAAACATTTTTTAATTTGTACACTATCATTGTACACTCTAGGCATTCCTAGATTATACCATCTCAATCTTTATCATCTATCTTTCCTTGTGGTTTCATTTGCGCTCACAGCCCTCCTCCTTCTATCATTCTCACATTTCAGTGTACTAACATTATTGTGCTACAATTAGGTAGTATTGTGCTACCCATTTCTGAGTTTTTATCATCAGTCCTGTTGTACAATCTGTATCTCCTCAGCTCCAATTACTCAAAATCTACCCTATTTCTATCTCTTGATGGCCTCTGTTCTTAACTGAAATTCTCCAAGTTCATTCATTAATGTTAGTTCACATAAGCAAGACCATACAGTATTTGTCCTTTTGTTTCTGGCTAATTTCACTCAGCATAATGTCCTCAAGGTCCATCCATGTTGTTACATGCTTTATGACTTTATTCTGTCTTACAGCTGTGTAATATTCCATCATATGTATATACCACAGCTTGTTTAGCCATTTATCTGTTGATGGACATTTGGGCTGTTTCCATCTCTTGGCAATTGTAAATAAGGCTGCTTAAAACATTGGTGTGCAAATGTCCATTTGTGTCCTTGCGCTCGTGTCCTCTGAATAGATACCTAGCAATGGTATTGCTGGGTCATATGGCAATTCTAAACTTAGCTTCCTGAGGAACCGCCAAGCTGCCTTCCACAGTTGTTGCACCATTTTACATTCTCACCAACAGTGGATAAGTGTGCCTCTTTCTCCACATCCTCTTCAACACTTGTCATTTTGTGTTTTATTGATAATGGCCATTCTGGTGGGTATGAGATGATATTTCATTGTGGTTTTGATTTGCATTTCTCTATAATAGCCAGAGAAGTTGAGCATCTTTTCCTGTACCTTTTAGCCATTTGTATTTCCTCTTCTGAGAAATGTCTGTTTATATCTTTTACCCATTTTGTAATTGGGTTGTTTATCCTTCTGTTGTTGAATTGAACAATCTCTTTATAGATTCTGGACACTAGACCTTTATCTGATATATTGTTTCTGAATTGTCTCCCATTGTGTAGACTGTCTTTTTACTTTCTTGACAAAGTTCTTTGATGCACAGAAGTGTTTAATTTTGAGTAGTTCCCATTTATCTATTTTTTTCTTCAGTGCTTGTGCTTTGGATGTAAGATCTAGGAAACCACCTCCTATTATAAGATTTATAAGATATTTCCCTACATTTTCTTCTAAAAGTTTTATAGTCTTAGAACTAATGTTTAAGTCTTGGATCCATTTTGAGTTTATTTTTATATAAGGTGTGAGATATGGATCCTCTTTCATTCTTTTGCATATGGATATCCAGTTCTCCAGGCACCATTTATTGAAGAGACTGTTCTGTCCCAGGTGAGTTGGCTTGACTGCCTCCTCAAAGATCAATTGTCCATAGATGGGAGGGTCTATATCTGAACACTTTATTCAATTTCATTGGTTAGTATATCTATCTTTATCCCAGTACCATGCTGTTTTGACCACTGTAGCTTCATAAAGCCTTAAAGTGAAGTATTTCTTGACTTCATTTTTCTTTCTCAGGATATTTTCAGCTATTTGGGGAATGCTGCCCTTCCAGATAAATTTGGTTATTGGTTTTTCTATTTCTGAAAAGTAAGTTTTTGGGATTTTAATTGGTATTGCATTGAATCTATAAATCAATTTAGGTAGAATTGACATCTTATCTATATTTAGACTTCCAATCCATGAACATGGTATGCTCTTCCATTTATTTAGGTCTCCTGTGATTTCTTTGAGCAATTTCTTGTAGTTTTCTTTGTAGAGACAGTTTATATCATTAGTTAAATTTATTCATAAATATTTTATTCTTTTGGTTGCAATTGTAAATGGAATGTTTTTCTTGATTTCTCCCTCAGATTGCTCATTATTAATGTATAGAAACACTACATTTTTGAGTGTTGACCTTGTAACCTGCCACTGTGTTGTACTCATGTTTTAGCTCTAGTAGTTTTGCTGTGGATTTTTCAGGGTTTGGACATATAGTATCATGTCTTCTGCAAACAGTGACAATTTTACTTCTTCCTTTCCAATTTTGATGCATTGTATTTCTTTTTCTTGTCTAATTGCTCTGGCTAGAACTTCCAACATAATGTTGACTAACAGTTGTGACAGTGGACATTCTTGTCTTGTTCCTGATCTTAGGGGGAAAGTTTTCAGTTTTTCCCCATTGAGGATGATGTTAACTGTGGGTTTTCATATATTCCCTTTATCATGTTGAGGAAATTCCCTTCTACTCCTATCTTTTGAAGGGTTTTCAATGAGAAAGGATGTTGAATTTTGTCAAATGTTTCTTTTTCTGATAAAGGCATTTAGCGCAATAAATTTCCCTCTTAGCACTGCCTTTGCTGCATCCCATAAATTTTGATATGTTGCATTTTCACTTTCATTTGCTTTGAGACATTTACTGATTTCTCTTGTAATTTCTTCCTTGACCCACTGGCTGTTTAAGAGTGTGTGGTTGAGCCTCCATGTATGTGTGAATTTTCTGGCCCTCTGCCTATTATTGATTTCCAACTTCATTCCTTTATGATCTGAGAAAGTGTTTTGTATGATTTCAATCTTTTTAAATTTATTGAGGCTTGCTTTGTGACCCAGCATATGGTCTATCCTTGAGAATGATCCATGAGCACCTGAGAAAAAGATGTACCTGCTGTTGTAGGGTGTAATGTTTATAAATGTCTAAGTCTAGTTTGTTTGTTGTATTATTCAAATTATCTGTTTCTTTACTGATCCTCTGTCTAGATGTTCTGTCCATTGACGAGAATGGGGAATTGAAATCTCCAACAATTATGGTAGATGTGTCTATTTCTCTTTCAGTGTTTGCCTCATGTATTTCAGAGCACTCTGGCTTAGTGCATAAATATTTATTATTGTTATGTCTTCTTGCTGAATTGTTCCTTTTATTAATACATAGTGTCCTTTTTTGTCTCTTTAACTGTTTTACATTTGATGTCTAATTTGTTGGATATTAGTATAGCTACTCCTGCTCTTTTATGATTGTTGTTTGCATGAAATATCTTTTCCCAACCTTTTACTTTCAACTTATGTTTATCCTTGGGTCTAAAATGCATCCCCCATATAGATGAGTCCTGTTTCTTAATCTATTCTGCCAGCATATAGATGAGTCCTGTTTCTTAATCCATTCTGCCAGTCTATGTCTTTTGATTGGGGAATTTAATCCATTAACATTTAGTGTTATTACTGTAAGGGCAGTACTTTCTTCTACCATTTTGCCTTTTGGATTTTATATGTCATATCTAATTTTTCTTCTTTTTACCTTCACTGATAGTCTTCATTTCTACAGTCTTCTCCATACCTCTCTCTGCTATCTTTTCCTATCTGTCTCTAGGGTTCCCTTTAGTATTTCTTGCAGGGTCAGTCTCTTGGTCACAAATTATTTCAGTGATTTTTTTGTCTGAAATGTTTTAATCTATCCCTCATTTTTGAAGGACAATTTGCTGGATATAGAATTCTTTTGATTGGCAGTTTTTCTCTTTTAGTATGCTAAATATATCATACAACTTCTCACCTCCATGATTTCTACTGAGCAATCTATGCATAGTCTTTTTGGGCTTCTCTTGTATGTGATGGATTGCTTTTCTCTTGCTGCTTTCAAAATTCTCTCTTTCTCTTTGACATCTGACATTCTGATTAGTAAGTGTCTTGGAGTACATCTATTTGGATCTAGTCTGTTTGGTGTACACTGCACTTCTTGGATCTGTAATTTTAAGTCTTTCATAAGAGTTGGGAAATTTTCAGTGATAATTTCCTCTATTAGTTTTTCTCCTCCTTTTCCTTTCTTTTCTCCTTCTGGGTACCCACAAAATGTATGTCCATGCACTTCATATTGTCATTCAATTCCCTGAGTTCCTGCTTTTTTTCCCATTCTTTTCCCTTTTTTTCCCATTCTTTTCCCTTTATTTTCCTTTGCTTCTCAGATTTCAGATGTCCCATCCTCCAGTTCACTAACCCTGTCTTCTGCCTCTTGAAATCTAATGTTGCAGGTTTCCTTTCTGTTTTTTTTTTTCATCTCTTCTACTGTGCCTTTCATTCCCATAAGTTCTGTGATTTGTTTTTTCAGACTTTCAGTTTCTTCTTTTTGTTCATCCCTTCATTTCTTTATATCCTTCCTCAATTCATTGGTTTGATTTTTGATGAGATTTTCCATGTCTGTTTGAACATCCTGAATTAATGTTTCAACTCCTGTATCCATTTGAATTGTTGGTTTGTTCCTTTGACTGGGTTATATATTCAATTTTCCTAGTATGATTCATTATTTTTCTCTGCCATCTAGGCATTTGATTTCCCTAATTAGTTTATTCTGGAGATGTTTTCACTTTTTTACCTAGGATTTTCTTGCCAGGTAACTTTGTTGTCTATCTGTTCTGACATTCAGTTTAGCTTATTCTAGACCTCTGGCTTAGGTTTTGTTTAACAGATCAGAATTTTTCAGCTTTTATTTTCTTGTTTCTTGCCCCGCTTTTATGGTTTCTTTTTTTCCCCCTTAGGAAGGTCTACTTAGGTATTATAGACCTCAGTCAGATTTTCCTAGACCAGAATGGCCTCCTCTCAGGAGGAAAGAGTCACCTGCCTGAGTTTTCCCTGAGGGTAAGACCCAGAAGGTTGAAGGACTTTCTTATGAAGCCTCTAGACTCTGTGTTTTTTCTATCCTGCCCAGTATGTGGCACTTGTCTGCTGTGAGTTCCACCAGAATACAGTGAATCAGAACCTTTAACTTCAGCAGATTCTCTCTGCTGGAGACATGGTTGAGTCAGAAGAGAGGTTGTAGGCTGGCTTTAATCACTTCAGTTTTCCAGACTCTGGGGTCTAAATTCCTTGAGGGAGGAATTCCACCTGAGCTGGGCCCCTCCCTTCTCCTGGGGAAGGCACAACCTCCAGGGAATTACTTCACTTCACCTCACCCACCTCTTTGTCTCTCAGATATGCTTAATTCTGCCCTTGCCTGGAGCAGTTTGAGCCTGAGAAGCCTTGCAGCTGTATGCAAAGACCAGTCAAGTCATAGAAACACAGCCACAAAAAAGAAAAGAAAGAAAGGAAAAGGAAAGGAAAGAAAAGAAAAGAAAAGAAGAGAAAAGAAAAGGAAAGAAACGAAAAGAAGAGAAAAGAAAAGAAAAGAAAAGAAAAGAAGAGAAAAGAAGAGAAAAGAAATCCTTTACAGTGCAGGACCTCAGCTTCTCGGGTTTGCCTATCAAGAGCTTAAGTTGGTACGTTGCTCTATGTATCTCCAGGTCCTATATGCCCCCTCCTTTCCTTCAGGGGGAACTTTTCAAGTATTTTGTGCTGTCCAATCTGAAATTTTTTTTTTCTTTTTTCCATCAGCCCTGCCCCCTCAGCTCTGAGGCAAAACCCAGCAACCTTAGCTTTTACTCAAAGCTCAGCTGAGCTGGGGGTCTATTTTTAGTAGTCAGAATTTGTTATTACTCCACAATTAGAGCTTGGTTGAGTTCAGCACCTTGCTGTTAGTAAAATCTCTTTCCTTTCCCCTCTGGGAAGCAGCCTGCAGGGGAGGAGCCCCAGCCTCTATGGCTTGGGGGCTTCACGGTTGTAGGTGGGATTACAGCTGGTCCAGCTTGTCCAGACTGGTGTATACTGTGTGTCTGGTCACTGATGTGTCCCAGCAGTTGTTCTGTACTGTTCCTGGCTATTTACTAGCTGTTATAGAGGAAGAACTAAATTCCACTCCTCACTAAGCCACCATCTTGGATTGCCCCTGGCACTGATATAATTTCAATCCTAATATCAACATTTTCCAAACATTATTGAGCATCAAATGACATTGTTTAAACATGAAATATGAGTATATAACTGAGATGTAAAACTCTATTATATAAAATTTATAATAGTACATCCCATACAGTAAATTTGAGATTGTGCAAAAAAGAATATAAAGAGATTGCAAAGTCTAAATGTTGATGTTTCTTCTATAAATAGGTGATTTTTTCTTTCCTTGAGGTGTCATTATGTCTTGTTTGATAATGGAAATGTTGAAGGGAGAAGGATAGAAAAAAAATACAAGAGTCAAGATTTAAGTTTAGCAGTGGCTACAATGCTACAAAAAAGGGAAAGTTAGACTTTTTGAAAGAAGTGAAATAAACAGGGAGAAGAATTGAATACCTACTTGCATGGGGCATAAGGCCCTCAAAGATCTATCCAAAGTGGCCTTTCCAGCAGAATCAGTTAGTACATATCTTCACAGTCATTCCTGACAATTTTTTTTTTTTTATAGATTTATGTCATGGAACATTGTTCATGCTGTGTCCTCAGCTAGCAGTGTTCTTCACTCTATTAGCTATTTAAATCCTTCTCAACTGTCAAGGCAACTTTGTAGATAAAATTTTCTCTGATCTCCTCAGGCAAAATAAATGTAGCTTCCTTTAACATTTTGCAATATATTTCTTGTACTTCTACATAGGTCTTAGGGAATGCTATATAGCATTAGAATGAGTCATGTTTGGTTTCTTCCATTAACTATTAGACTCCTTAAGAAAAAAGGCAATTGATAATATAAATTTTATTTTCTCATAATGTCTAGAACAGCGAATCACACAAATAGTTTTCAGAGTTGATTGAAATAAAAGAAGACAATAAAAGGAAACCAATATGAAATAGTACATTAAAATAATTTAAAAGAAAGGACAAGTATATTGATTCATGATATAAAGGCAACTCCTTAGAACCTAAAAATTAAAAATACATAAATTTATGCAACAATGTGAACAATTCTCACAAGCCTAATATTGAGCCAATGTGCTAATTTGAAACTATTATGTACTCAAGAAAAGCCATGTTCTTTTTCCTATTCGAATCTTGCAGGGCAGACCTATTGTTTGGGTGGGATCTTTCTGATTAAGTTGTTTCCATGGAGATATGACCACCCAATTGTGCATGTGACGTTTTGATTAGGTAGTTTCCATGGAGATGTGTCTCTGCCCATTCAAGGTGGGCCTTGATCTACTTATTGGAGTTCTTTAAGAGGGAACCATTTTGGAAAAAGCTCAGACCTGACACAGACAGAGACATCTGTAGATGCAGAAAGAAAAAGTCCACAGGGGAAAGTGCATGAAACCAGAAGCCAAATGACCAGCAGATGCCAGTCATGTGCCTTCCCAATTGACAGAGATGTTCCAGATGCCATCAGCTTTTCTTGAGTTAAAGTATTTTTTTTCTGGACACCTTAGTTTGGACATCTTGATGGCCTTAGAACTGTAAACTTGTAACTTAATAAATCCCTTTATAAAAGCTGACCCATTTCTGGTATATTGCATTCTGGCAGCATTAGCAAACTAAAACAGCCAAGGAAGTCAAATACAAAATGGTGCATACTGCATGATTCCATTGACATATAAAATATATAAATGTATAAAACTAATCCTTTAGGTTAGAGTCAGTCTGTGAGAGTGATTCCTTTGTATGGTTATGACTAAAAGGAAGCAGGAGGGGGCTTCTGGTCAGTTGGAATATTCTGCTTCTTTATCTGCATGCAGCCTACACAGCAGTGATCTGCTTGGGAAAATTCATTGAGCTATAAACTCCCATTTGTGTACTTTTCAGTGTGCATGTTATATGCTGACAAAAAGTTTTGCAACAAAGTGGAGGATGGTCCAAAATTTGGGCAGGCAAACACACAGGGAAGCCATGATTAAAATGCCATGATGGTAGTTCAGTGGTAGAAGGCTCACCTTCCATGCAGGAGACCTGGGTTTGATTCCCAGACCATGCACCACCACCACCCCCAAAAAATGCCATGACATGGTTCTGTGAAGAAGCTTTGATAAAAATCTAAATTCAGGATGTAACAGGCAATGCAATATTGACAAGATAAAGAATTGGGAATTTTTTTCTCTTTGTTTTCATTTTCTGTTGATGGAAGAGTTCTGGAATGACATAACTGATGGATTTCTCAGGCCTCATAATAAACACTCTTCACTGTATTTTGCAATTAATGCAACATCATCACAGTTATTGAACCACAGAACGAAATAGTAGAATACAAGTGATAAAAATGCATTGATTTGATTTATTTATTATTCAAATAAATAAATTTATTTATTATTTATTCAAACCATATCATAATTGTGAGATTGTGGAGATGACAATTAAAATTTAATAAAAAAGAAAAGAAAAGGAAATTATCATCAAATATTGTATTTTGTGGCTACATGCAGACATAGATTGTGTCACCAATAACATTTGTCACATTCATTCCTTCAGTCTAAATAGCATATCGCACGGGAGCTGAACACAGTATTTAAGCTTGTTTGCAACTAGGAATTCAATTTTATTTTCTCCATCTGTTGTTATTTTGTATTTCTGACTCACAGTTTAAAACTAAACTAAATGCCATTGTATGTGTTTTCTAAACGACCAGTGCAATATGTGTATTAAAATCTCAACTTGGCACAGAAATGAATAAGTCCAATTGCCTTCATTTGAACTTTCCTTCCATTCAAATAAAAAAACATTAGGTGAGCTTTATATGTTTCACTCTAAATTCACAACTCATCCCTGACTGCTTTTGCTTGAAGTAAAATTGTATTTTTGAAGAATTGGATATGTCTTGAGCAAACTCCCCAGTGCATAGTTATTCTACTTCTATTTTCCTGAAATGAGGTACTGGTATTGTGTAATGCATCTGGAGGTCATTAAAATGAAAGTTGGTAATTTCCGAGTATGGTGTTAGTAATAAGATTTACTTTGTTTTATGGATAAGTTTTTATATAATTGCCCAGTTTTCCAAATGAATTTTCCAAAAATTGAGTATAAATGTTGGCCTTTGATAGCCGGGCTAATGTGGCATTTACAGAAGGGGTGGTACAGAGGCATGCTCAGTGGCGTGTCATCTGTAAATGCTACAAATGAAAAAATAGTGTCATTTCAACCCCAAACGTCATTCAGAGATATTGCAGAGTATTAGAGAATGGCTTAGTTAAATTTTATTCATGTTGAAATGCTTACTTGTGGGCACATTATGCAGACTGCTTATTGCTTATCTGAACTCTTATGACATCTAGGGATTTCCCTATTTGGATGAAAGAAACAATTAATGATTATGATTTTCTGATCTAGAATTTGGAGGGTTCAGAAAGGTATTCTTTCCAATTACCTGATAATATAAAGTATAGAAGAAGAGAAGAAAGCATTTAAGAAATTCCCAATTTCATCCAGCATGTAGTCCTTGATAGTAGTGAAAGGATTGGCAAGCTTCCTGTAAAGTAGCCACCCCAGCTGTCTTTTTGTTACTACTTGCATGGTGCATATTTTTTTCCATCTTTTCACCCTCAGCTTTCTTGTGTCTTTGACTTCAAGATGATAATCTTAGAGACAGCATTTAGAGTTGGGACATGATTTTTTATCCATTCTGCCAATCTCTGCCTTTTGCCAGATTAATCTTTTGAGATTAATCCATTTATATTTAAAGTCACCACTGGTAACAGAGGACATTCTTCTGCCATTTTTCTATTTAGCCTTTGTAAATCTTATATCTGTTTTGTCCATCCATTAAGCCTACTTTTGTATATTTCTTTTTGTGTGTGTGTAATATCATTGAGTGCATTTTTGCTTCTATCTTGATATATTTTTTCTCTATTTACTCTGTGGTTGCCATGGGGTTAACATTTAACATCCTAAATATATAACAATTATATTTGATTTGATTCCAATTTCACTTCAAAACCATGCACATATATTTTTCTATACCCCTCTGTCCCCACTATATTTTGAATTTGTTATCACTTATATCCTTTTATATTGCTTATCCAAACACAGATTTATCATTACTTTTTGTGCATCTGCATTGTAACACTTGTAGGAAATAAGCAGTGAGTTACATACCAGATAGTACAATGCAATAATACTGGCATTTATAATTACCCAAATGGTTACATTTACCACAGGTCTTTATTTCATTATGCTCCTTTGAAGTACTATCTAGTGTCCTTTCCTTTCAGTCTGAAAACTTGCATTAGTATTGCTTATAGAACTGCCCTTGAGGTGAGGAACTCCCTCAGCCTTTGTTTATCTGACATTGTCTTAATCTCTCCCTCAGTTTTGAAAGAGAGTCTCACAAGATATAAAATTCTGGGCTGGCAATTGTTTTCCTTCAGAACTTTGAGTATTTCAATCCACTGCCTTCTTGCCTCCATGCTTTCTGATGAGAAATCAGTACTCAATGTAATTGGGTCTGCCTTGTATATAGCATGTTGCTTTTCTCTTGCGGCTTCCAAAACTTTGTCCTTGACTATTGCATTTGGTAGTGTAATTAATATAAGACAGGGCATATTTTTCTTCATGTTTATCCTCTTAGGTGTTCTCTGAGCTTCTTGGATGCACATATTCTTTTTTTTTTTTACTATATTTGGGAAATTCTTTATCATTATTTTTTGAATATTCCTTCTGCCTCTTTCTCTATTTCTTCTCCTTCTGAGAGTCCCATAATGCATCTATTGGTGTGCTTGATGGTATCCTGTAGCTCTCTTAGGTTATTTTCACTTTTAATTTTTCTTTTTTTCTCCTGCTCCTCAGCCTCACTCATTTCAAGTGTTTGTCTTTGAGTTCACTGATTCTTTCTGCAACCAGCTCCAATTTTCTGTTGAAACCCTCATGAGGATTTTTCATTTCAGTTATTGCAGTCTTCAACTCCAGCCATTCTGTTTGGTTCCTTTTTAAAATTTCTATCTCTTTATTTGGATGCTCATATTGTTCATTCATCATTTTCTCATATCCTCAAGTTCTTTCTCTGTACTTTCCTTCATCTCCTTGAGTATTTTTTTTTTGGGGGGGGGGTGCATGGTCCAGGAATCAAACCCAGGTCTTCCACATGGAAGACAAGCATTTTACCCCTGAACCACCTCTGCACCCTTCCTTGGGCATTTTTAAGATTATTTCTGAAAGCTTGTGTTTGCTGTGTCCATATTTTTCATCTTTTTTGTTGGTAATTTCTCTATTTTAATCTTCCTCCTTTGTTTATCTTGTATTCTGTTGCACACTGTAAATTTTAATGTTATTAAAACTCTTGAATTTACTCCCTGGGATGCCTGCTTCTCGGTTTTGTATATAGCTAGAGATAAGACAAAGAACTTCTTGAGATTTCAGCCCTCCTAGCAGGAAGGTCTACCCAAGGTGAATGTAGTATACAAAATTATCCTGTCTTTCTGGTCTTCTGTCTTATCCTGGGCTTTTGTTTGATGTTTTGGAGTTCCGCTGTTAACAGGAGTTTGGCTATCTTCTTGTTTCCAAGCAGACAGGCCTCCCTCCCTAGCAGGCCTTTGTCCCAGATTGTATAGTCCTATAGTTTTTTACACTCCTTCTTGTTTCACACTGATGCTTTCTGGAAGGCAAATTCTGGGAGGAAGGTCCCTTCAGAGAGCACTGCCAATGTCAGTCTTTCCAACAAAAACAGTGCCAGGGGCCCACAAAGTGGGTGCAGACTGGTTCCAAAGAACCTTGGGGATGTAGCAGCAAAAGCTCCAAACATTTCTTTGGTGGGTCCTCAAAGCTGAGTTTTCCTGGCCTGCCCAGCTAGTGCAGCCCTCAGCTGTCTCCTGCAATTCTGAGGAAGTGCTGTCTCTTTAAATTTCCACACTCTTCCTCACCCCTCTCCACCCAACCTGGGGAGGGTTGAAGCAGAGACTGCTGCTCCCTTTGATGGGGGCAGGCTGGAACAATACCTGCCCTCAGGTTTGAGGCCAGAGATCCAAATTCATTAGTCAAAAGCCATGACCAGCGATTGAGTTGCACACCTCTGCTCTTGAAGAACTGGACTTGATGTCCCTTTCTGTCACCATTTGTTAGTCAATGACTGGACAACGTGACACAAGAGTGGGTGATGGGTGCCTGTAGCACCATGTGAAGAGAGCATTTAACAGTTCTTCATGGTAATTTACCTGCCTTTTCCTCTCGCTCTTCCATGGATGCTGTAGAGTGTCTTTCTTGTCCTCTGAAGTTTCAGAATAGTTGTTTCAGACAGTTCTTGCCTGTTTAATAGTTGTTTTGATGGGGTGGACTGAGTCCTAGAGCTCCTTTCTCTGCTCTAGAAGTCTCCCAATTTCTACTTCTTAAAGCAATGTTTTATTTGCAAGCACTGTTCTTAATGAGTATGCATCATGTGCAGTCAGTCACTCAGGGTGCTGAGAAAGCTCCACACTTTTTCAATGCTCTCCTGCTGCCCTCTTGAAATTTTTAATAGTGTTTGAAGGAGACATTCAGCATTTTCATTTTGTACTGGACTCCACAAATCGTGTAGCTTGACTTGGCATTTTTCAGTCCACCTGTACTTTCTACTTTGCCATGTGGTATCTACCATTAGGGTTTATATGGAGCTCTTCTTTGCAAAATCAGATCATGATCCTTATTATCCACATCCACCAGTCACATTGGATGCATTTTGGCCTGTTTTATGCTTCTAACATCACTACAGTGTTCCTCAAATTTATACTGATTAACTAGTTCTCAATTTTTAAGTCAATAATTCTATGTGAAGATGGAAATATAAGCTACCTGATTCATAATATATAAGTCAGGGTGGGTTGGGAAAATGAAACCAGTTATTAATTTGACTTGTCTCCCCCAAAAAGACCTGTTCAAGCCCTAGTCCTGTGAATATGACCCTATTTGTTGGTGACCCATACCTGATGTTGCTAATTAAGATGAGGCCAAACTGAATTAGGGTGGGCTGTAATCCAGTATGACCAGTACCCTTATAAGAAGTGGAGAATTAGACATAGATGGGCAGACAGTGGGGAGAAAGTTATATGACAAGTGAGGCAGAGAACACCATGAATTCTAGGCAAGCTACTTCCAAAAATCAGGAGAGAGGCATGGAACAGATTTTCCTCTACAGACTTCAAAGGAAACGTGGGCCTACTAATACTTAGATTTCAGACTTTTAGCCTTCATAACTGTGAGACAATACAATTCTATTATTTTAAGCCACTCAGTTTGTGGTACTTTGTTTTGGCAACCCTAGGAAATTAAGAACCCATTCTTGATATTTTTCTAACAGAGAGTATTTAATACTGAGAATTGGTTACATGTGTATTGAAAGCCTGAACCAGCAAAAAGATGAGGCTAAGTTAGCACAGACACTCTGCAGGAACCAACTCCTATGCTTTGTATATAAGAGGCTAGAACATGGGAAGTATTGCTGTGCAGTATGTGCTGGTACCTCTGATTTGGAGGAGCCACAGGACTGGTGCAATGATCTACAGAGGCTGATGCTCATTCCTCTAAGGGAGGGGGGCGGGTCTTGGTAGCTGACAATGAGGGTGCTGATGAGTTGGAGGGTGGAGCAGAACATGTCCTCAGTGCCGAAAGGAAACAGCCAGGGACTGAAGCCAAGAAATCCCTTTCCCCTCATCCTGCCTTTCAAACTATTTTCAGACCTCCAGTTTACAATACTATTAGAAGAAAGCTAGTGAGGAGCCTGGGGAATGCTGTTTGTGGACTGTCAGTTCCAGTGTCACAGTCAGAATACAGAAGGTTAAACTTGGAGTTGGAAGAAAAACAAACAAAATTAAAAAAAATTTCATTGCTCAAGGAAACATAAGAAAATGTCTCTCATGTCCTCTGTAATGCAATGTATGACATACTTAATAATAATTGTATGGCAAATATATTATTGAATTTTATATTTCCATATGCTGTGTTATAATTTAGAACGCTGGCATTTGACCCAGAGCAAATGTAGGAACAAAGACAATGTAGCTACTTTCATCCATGGAGATTTTAGATTATTCAGAGCAAGAGTTATTAACCATGTTGTGTCACTGTCTTCCTTTATAATTTAATAACTATAGACTCTGTTTCCAGATAAACACACATATACAAAGGTTTACATTTATATTTTTCATTTATTTTTTATTGATATATATTATATTCACATACCATGTAATCATCCAAAGTGTACATTCAGTGGTTTACAATATCATCATATAGCTGTGCATTTTTCATCACAATTGACTTTTGTGAAAAATTACATATATACAAAAAAGCAATAAATTTCAAAGCACATTGCAAAAATTAGTTGTAGAACAAATTTCAGAGTTTGGTATGGGCTACAATTCTGCATACATTCATTTTTAGTGGGACCTTTTTTCCTCTGTAGTTCATCCATTAATTCCATTTTAAGAATCCCTCATATAGAGGAATAGATGGCTTCTTTCAATTGTTTCTTCAACAGAGCTTTTAATGAGTGTCAGGTAACCTTCCATTCAAACTTGTACTCTCTGATCAGCAACTAGGCTGTATTGCAAGTTAAGTGACATTAACTCTTTTTAAGAATCTGCTTTAGCTAGGAAAGAAAGAGAAACAGAAATATTAAGTAAGCTGATAAATTTCTCTCTGTAAATCTCAAAAGAACAAAAGTGTTGCTTGAAGCAGTAACTGGAAAATCAGAAAAATATATCCACCTAGAAAGAAAGCCTGTATTTGATGCTTGATGTCAGTGTTGTACATTTTTAAGCAAATTCGGGTGACATTTCTCTGATGATACTATATTGTGTTGAATAAATGATGGATATGATCTCTGAATGGAGGGCAGAGGATTCATGCTACCACTTAAATCTCTAATCAAAAAGAATAACTCATTTGATGGTTAAAAAAAAAAAATCAATAACCAGAGAAGAAAGCTTCCTTTGAGGACTCTGAGGAAGTGGCTTTAACAGTAACATTTTGGCATGTGTGGGCAGCCTCAGGAGTGGAAGTATCAGAGTTCATATGCATGCATTTTAAAGGATTTATAGATATAAGTGAAGGGGGAGTTAAATCTTTGGATTGCACTGTATTCTGCGATCTGTCAATGAACATGGCTTAGCTGATGCTTTAAGAGTTTTAGAAGTAGCTATTTTTCCTATTTTATAAGTGATATTTAAAGACCTCTAAAAGAGTAAAGATGATCCAAGCTTTCCTATTCTGTAAATTTCAGTTTTAAAGTTGGATAGTGAAAATATTTCCGTTGGACCCTTTTCTCATGTAAATGCAAGCAATCATACTTCCAATAATTTTTTTAAGGAATCAGCTCTTTTAGGGAAGGAAGAAATGTTTTTGCAACCATATTTTTTACAGCAGCCAGGAAGGAATTTCTACTTTTGGGAGTAGAAATTTCTACTTTTGTGGGTTGCACTAGATCAGGGGCTTTCACACTTGGTTGTACATTAGAATCATTTGTACAACTTCTAAAATGCCAAGATCTGAGCCTTTTCTCTGGAAAACCTGATTTTTTGGCCTGAAAGTTAAGGGAGGCATCAGTGTTGTTCAAAATGCCCTCTCACCAACAGGCTTGAAAATCACTGCAACTAGTTTATTCTTACAGTCTCCATACAAGAAATAGATCTCAAGGATCTTTCACATTGTTTCATATCAACACCAATGCTACTTTTAGGGTCATTGTAGCTTTTACTGCTCCTGAAATTGTCATTTGATTTTTATTCTCTAGTCCATGACTTTAAAAATTCCCTACCTTTCCATCTCCTATTGCTCTTCTTTTATAATGGTGGCATGTGATGCAGAGTTTGAGTTTTCAGAGGGGAATGTGAAACTTGAGATTGTAGGGGACCCATGAACCATTGATGAGCTAGTGCTCCAGAAGCCCATGTTTTAGGAATATGGATGGAGGAGATCAGGGTCTATTCAAGGAGAGCAAGAACCCATTGGGTTGTTACATCATCACAAGATGACTTGCACAACTGCCAGCCCTTCTATGCAGACAAGTGCCGAGTTCTTCATTCAGGGAGAATTGCCAGACCTTGGTTTCTCCTGGCAGTTCATCAGTTCCTATAAACTTGGTGCTGATAGTCTTCCAGGAATGCCTGGCTCCTTAATTTGGAATATCTACACGTGCGAGAATTCAAATTTCTGAGACCACCTCCCTGACTTCAGACCTGCAATTTTGAACCTGAGATGTTCAATCATGTTCACTATTCCCTGATAACATCTTCCAGGAAGAATAAAAAAAAAAAAAAAAAAAAAAAAAAACCTTCCTCTCTTTTGAATGTGAATAAAATGAGGCACAGTAGATCCAAGAATCATTTGGTGTTATTTAATAATCAGCAGCAGAGCCAAGAATTTAAGATTCTGGGTTTTCTGGCTTATGGGGTACTGCACTATTCACCAGACCATGGCTGCCTCTAGTAATAGAAACACTGAAATCAGACATCTGTTAAATATTGTATGTGACAAATTTTCATATAAGTACTCTCTGGCTTACCAAGAATATTTTAACTACTAATCTATTTCATGATGCAATGTGAAAGAAATACAGTGAAATATATATTTTTTATGATATAAATTTCCAATTAATTTTTTATCATTTTCACTGAGATAATGAATAGACAGAATATATTGCCTGCAAAGCATGGAGAACACTGTCTATCTTGAAACTGAGAAAATAACATTACAGATTTATTAACACTTTTTTAACCAACTTGTCTAAGACGTTGGTTTACTGTTTCATTTACTATTTCGAAAGGCAATTTTAGCTATTTTTGGGAGTCAGGAGACTGAAATTTATGGAGAAAGACTTCTGCCTGGTGAGAAGAACCCCCACGGAATTCCTAGCCATTGGTATTGCCTCTCTGTTCATTCAAGAGTCTATGTAATAAATTCTACTGACTTAAGTGTTCAAGATGCATTTCATTCTGTGGGAGCAATAGAGGTGGATATCAGACACACACATTGCTGTGTGAAGAAATGATGTGACATTCTGTGCTCATCTCTTTCCTCCCACAATGACCATCTCAACAAGGACTGTGATTTACTGAGCGGAAAACACTGTCAGAGCTGTCACTTGCTTTGGGAGGCATATATTGTTCCAGAATAATAGTCTATTCTATATGAAATTAAAGAAAAGAGATACACCAGAAGATTTCAATGTCTTGTTCCAAAGGTCGATCTACTTAGCCCTTCCCAGAAAATCTTACAATCAGCTATAACATAATTAATTTAAATGGATACAATCAAAAGGCTAAAAGAAAGAGATTCTGTACTGACACGTGGTTATAATGACTCAGTCCTCAGATAGAAGTGTACAGAAAAGGGTACAGGTATGCATTTTTAAATCTAATTTCCTAAGGAAAAATAAAGCTTGGTAGAAGATGCCTTGTCCTTTTAAAAAATTTTTTGAGCAGCCTTGTTTTAATTTTGAGAAGAGCTCCGACTCAATCCGATGGCTTTCATTTCCTGCATAGGGCTGGAAATCTGATCCCATTTGACCACAATAAAGCAGATGTGAGATGTTGCCTAAAGGATCACTTCAGGTGCATGAAGTAGAACTATGTGGGGGAGGCGCACTCCATATTTCACAGTTCACCCCCAAGACCAGTGCAAACCTGGAGCTGTCATTGGCCGTGTTTACCATTTCCAGGAATGAAGATAGCTCAGAGGAAATGCAAATGAGACAGAAAGTATATCTTGACTACTGTACACTCTCCAAGCACAATTCTATAAATATTATCAAACTCTTTTGAGTCAATAGGCTAATTTTATTATTTTCCTATTTCAAGGATAGAAAAGTGAGTCAGTATAATTAAGTGGTTGCTGGTTGTTACTGGGTATCGGCCTGTTCTTACCCATCCATTTGGGACAAAACTAAATATACTGGAATATACATTAGAACTTTCTTTCTAATTTCATTTCTCAGCCTGAAAAAGATATCTAGGCAAAGTAGGTATTGGGGAAGGGAATTTATTTATTCGGAGGGTTATTTGGAGAAAAATCCCCATAATAATGACCAGAAATGAGAAATGAGTGCATTGTTGAATTCAGTAAATGATTTTCTTTCTATAAAAAAGAGTAGCAAAGAGAAAAGACAATTTATGCCTACACACTGTTTCTCCTCTTGAGCATTGTTTAGATAGAAGTAGGTTTAGGTAGTTTTCTTTGCGTACCATTGTACTTTAAGATAGCTCATATTTTTCTTCAAAACAGAAGGTATGATAATACTTGGTGAAAAACTTAGGAAAATGAGGCAATTACTGGAGATTTTTAATATGTTCATTAATTCAGCAACTATCCTGTGCCAATGATGTAGTAGGTATTATGGTAGATACTGGGGTAGAACGAGAAGATAGAACAGATGCTTGGCCCTAGTGTATAAAGGAAGGCAGGCATTGATGGAGTGATCATAGTCTATATAATTGAAGATGGATTGAGACCACATACTAGATGCTATGACAGCTTACACTGAGGCCTGGATTTTAATCAGGAGGCAAGGACATGATAGAGAAGGGTCCTTGATACAGCTCTTAAGGTACTTTTATCTTTCTCCATATGGTCCCTGTTCAATTTACTTGTGGTGGTGGGCTGAAAGGTATGAAACTAAGCATCACTGGAATAGCTACATAGAGCTATAAGCCAAGAAAAGTTTTATTTTCCATATACTGTGGCTGTAAGAGCAAGGTATTGGCATATTTCATGATTGCTATAGTCAAAGCACCAGAAATTTAAATTTGGTTTCAATAATAGTTAGCATGGAATCTATCTGTTGATCAACTGTGCAGAAATATTGAATGAGGAGACAAAATATTGAAAAATATAAACTATGCAAAAATAAAATTGCTTTTATTGAAAATTTCTAAATAAGAATTCAAAGATGCTTACAAATTTGAGCATAATCGAACATCTTTGCACATACAGTAAACTCCATTTTATAAAATCAAAATCACTGTTAAAAGTAAAAAAAAAAACCACAGAAAAAATATAAAACATAATATTGTAGTGGAAGGAAAACTTATTGTTGTTTAATCCATTTCCCCTGTTCATAAGAGAAGTTTCCAAGAGGAAAGCAATCATGCCTTATACTGAGTCATCACAGGTGTGGCAAAACTTTTACTAGAATCAAGGAATCCTACAAAGGTTTAGTATTTTTCTATTAATTCACATAATCTATTAGTTAATGTTATACAAAATTAGAATTCCATTTCATCTTTTTGAAAATATTGAACTGGAGAAAGAACACAAGCATTGGTTTACATTTGGGGATAGTGAGCAGAAAAGCCATTGTATCTGTAAAGAGTTTCAGCTTTATCAGTGATTTATTTACTCTTGATACCGCCACATCTGCTGCAGAAGTTTTGGGTTAGATTTATGCCTATATGTAAAATATGTTTTTATACCTAAGCCTAGAACGTAGAAATGGACTCAATTTAGAATGAAAGAGATAATTCTATTTCAGCTACATTTGCACTTATGAGTGGCTCTTCCATATGCCCCAGAACCTATTGCAATCCAACTGATTCAATTCTATGAAATAATTGATTAATTGGATGATGACTCTCACATTCTCAATCACATAATTAATGTGAAATTGATGGCACATTCCTATGAAATATTTTTATTTGCATGAATATCAACAGAATTTTCCTCTTCCATTCTTCATATTGGCTGTGTGCCTTAACTCTTTGGGGGAAGTTAATCCATTTTCTTAAAAAAAAAAGATTTTTGCTATCTAAACCAAATACAAAGAATTTTTCTTTTTCTTGATAAAATGAGTCAGTTGCTACTCTATATCACATTTACCAACCTCTCTCCATTTCAAAAACGGGTTTAAATATTTTGGTTTATTTATTTAGGCTTTCTGGGGAGAAGCAGTAAGACATCATGATAGATTGAGTTTAGGGTCAAATAAGGTTCTGTTCCCATCGTCTCTGGAAATCACTGGTCTTGTGTTCTGATGGGAAAAGCCCTTGGAAAGAATGTCCACCTCACCGGATGGCCATGGGGCCATTGCCCTGATGGGAAAGTTCCTAGCATGGTGACAGACAGGTGGTCAACACATCATCTCATTTAAACATCTCTAAACCTCGCTATGAGTTTTTTTTTTAATTTTTTTATTAATTTTAAATTTAAAAAATATATGACAAGTAAGAAACACAAACATTCTTAACATATGATCATTCCGTTCTATATATATAATCAATAATTCACAATATCATCACATAGTTGCATATTCATCATCATGATCATTTCTTAGAACATTTGCATCAATTCAGAAAAAGAAATAAAAAGACAACAGAAAAATAAATAAAATGAAAACAGAGAAAAAAAATTATACATACCATACCCCTTACCCCTCCTTTTCACTGATCACTCACATTTCAAACTAAATTTATTTTAACATTTGATCCCCCATTATTTATTTTTATTCCATATGTTCTACTCATCTGTTGACAAGGTAGATAAAAGGAGCATCAGACACAAGGAGGGAAGTGCCTGAAAATGTAGAGCTGTGTTCCAGTAGCCATGTTTCTTGATGATGATTGCTAATGATATAGCTTTCACAATGTGACTGTGTGATCGCCATGAGTTTTTATGATGTTAGGATGCTTAGTTTATGAAAGAGTGCAATTTAGTTTAAAAGGCTGTATAAAGTTCATTCAGTAATACAGCCTGTGTCATGTCCTTGTTTGGAATTTGACAGTGGGTTTTAAATAGTGCATCAAAAGTAACCTTTATAATTATTCTCCATTGAAGATTTGGTTTAATAAAAAAGAGAGTAATCGAATGAGTTTGATAATAAGAAAAGAGCAAAAAACTGCTCAAGTATAACTTGGCCCTTTTAATGATATTGAGTTTTAGAACCAAGGAACCTTTAAAAATATACTTTGCATCCACAGGTTGAGACTAAATTGTATGGAACCATGTTTATGATTTTTACAGGTGTCATTTAAAAAGATTTCTAGAAAAATCAGTTATATTTTAATTTACTTAAAAAGCAGTGTGGGGCGGGCCACGGTGGCTCAGGGGCAGAGTTCTTGCCTACCATGCCAGAGACCCGGGTTCGATTCCCAGTGCCTGCCCATGCAAAAAAAAAAAAAAAGAAAAAAGAAAAAAAAGCAGTGTGCGTCTTACCCTAAGAACTTATAACGCATTGTAAATAGTCCTATTTACACACCACATGCAAGTATAGGATGTTCTAGATGGAAGGAAGAAAATTAAGTGGGTGTGTTAACTCTTCCTGGACCAAATAGACCCCACTGCCCTGAGAGGGTGCATGGGATTCTGAGTTCTTGCCAGGGAGTAAATTAAGCCCTTGGAGACTCTTCATTTAATGATCTCATGAATCCTCATAATATTCCTTATGAGGTAGATGACAGGTTGTATTAGTCCCATTTGCATTACAAGAAAAATGAGGCCTGAAGTTGTTATAGAATTTCTGTATGGATGTGGAGAAATGTATTCCTATCACAGAGTGGCTCAAGGTATTATATCACTATGCATGTATTATAATTAAACTATGCATGTCGAATTACATCTGGGGCCTTTAGAAATTGAATTTATATCTTTTTGCTTTGTGTTTTATATCTTTTTATATATCAGTAAGCACCATGTCCCCCATGCCTTTTGCAAGACTCATATTTTGAATTTGTCTGAGTAGAGAGGATTTGCCATTTGCTAAAATAGCTGTGTTAAAATCTCACAAGAGACAGCCCAGTCCTCATGGACTGCTAAGAGATCAAATATTTTAGTCCTGAGCACTACTCAGCCCTCATTTAAAACATCCATATTGCAAGGGGTAATGGAACCATCATTTAAGTGGTTCTGTAAGTAGTAGCTGTGCTATCATTTATAGACTCTAGTGAGAAGACAGTGCTTTAGCTATCCAGAAACAAGGAAGACAAAGAGTCTTGGGTATGGAAAGCTACTCAGCAAAGCACTGCAAAATGGATAAAGAATGCTGTAAGTGGGAAAAATATTGAACAGAAACAGCTTCATTTTGAATGGCCATGCCATTTGTTTTCAGATAATGAAAACATTATCTAGTCTTTATAGTGTCCTTTTTGTGGGTAAATATTCAGGTTAAACCTTTCTTAGATCATGGTGATGTCTTATAAAATATTAGGTCTAATAAGATTTTTCTTTCACTATCTCATCTTTGCCATTTTTGAGAAAATAGTTGGGATAAGCCACATTAAAGAGCTTGATTTGCACATTTGCCATTATGTATTATGGTGCATGATAAAAATGAATTAGGCGTGACTTTGATCTTGTATGCATTGCACATTTCTGAGAAGAAGTGAGTAATGCTTTGGAAATGGAACGGAGACTATCACCAAAGTACAGATACTTTACCTTGTTCAAAGGACGAATGATGCTACAAGCAATGATGCTACAAGCATAATATTACCTAATGTGACATATTTTTGCTTCTGGTGGCATTTCTAGGGAGAGTTCTTCACTTTCTGTGAGAGATTTTCTTCAAAAGCTGGAAATGAAGAGTAGCCATGAGAAGAATTAACAATGTGTCAAACACAGTGAGAAATTCAGAAGAAAAAAATGGAATAAGCTCTGAGGCCATTGTTGCATGGTATTCTTCAGATTGGATATCATTTTGGTTAGGGTTTACATGACATGGATAATACACGGATCCTTTTTCCAGATCAGTGATATTCTAAATGTATTATAACATTCTAGGTGACTTATACTATACTATATATCATGGGAATATGTATAGATATTTAACCCGGCATGTATAAATCACAAAAATATAATATTGAGCATCAATTGTATTTTAAATAATATTGTGTAGTGCAATACATGCTAATTAAAAATAAGGAAAAAAGTACTTTTTGATACTCAAAGAATATGAATTCAACTTAAATCCAAATCTATCCATATAATCTCTCAAAACTATTAAGCTCAACAAGATGAACATATAAAACCACTCATAAGCTACAGCATAACATAAAACAGATGTGCTGCAAATTTTGATTTATAAATAACAGAGAAAATAAGCATCTGAGACCAGCAGAGCCAGCTACATAACTCAGACTGGAAAGGAGTTGCAGTTGGAGATTTTGTGAAAAGGAGAATAGTGGTGATGTAACTTGGGCAAAATCACTACCAAAATAAATGACTCCCCAGAGTGGAGAGAGTAACTGAACAGATCTGGAGCCCAGCAATGATTAGAACCTAAAGTAAGAGGCTTGAAAGTGCATGGGGCCGTGGAACTAACCACTTCTAGGAGAGGGAGAAGCAACGGACAAGAATGACGTGTCTCTAGGAGGCAAGGTAGTGAAGACAATGAAGGAAGGAAGTGGTGAAAATTAAGGGAACTGCAGAAATAAAAGAGAAAATAAAATCAGAAGAAAAGACTTTGTACCAAATGATGTCACTTTTGTAAAAAAAAAAATAATTTTCACTGTACCAAGAAGGCATTTCAAAACTAAAAAAATCTAGTAAGTCCAGACTTTTCACCCCTCCCTACACATAATCAATGTTATTGTTGGCCCAGGAAAATAATATGCATTTGCAAACAATCTGGAAATGAGAAACGCCACCCCTACACGAGAGTCAACTATTCTTCAACTGATGAAAATTCCCCCTTTTCCTATCCACCACAACACACACACTCAGCAGAGGAAAACCATAATAGAACAGTGTCCTTAAACAACCATTTAAAACAGGAAAATAACACACTGAATCGGAAATATGAAGACACTGAATGAAAAGAGGAAGATTTGGCCGAACTCAGGAATTAAGCAAAAGAATACGTAAGTATTACCTCATAAATGCAGAATAATTACTAAAAGCTTAACAGATATAGAATCAATTAAAAATATATTGAGGAGCAATGAGAACAGGTAGGAGATTGAACAACAAATGCAGGAAAAAGTAAGAAGGATAAGATAAAAAACAAATAATATAAAAATCCAAGCAAGGAAGAGCCAATATTCATGTAATAAATGACAAAGAAGATAAAGAGGAAGAAGTAGGAGAAGAAAACAATGAAACATAATCAAAATTCAAATTTTATAACCTAAGGAAACTTTCAGAGGTAAAATAAATTCAATCCATATGTTAAAAGTTCCCATTATATACTTGCAAGCTCCATAAAGGAAAATCTTGATAGTAAAAATGAAAAGTTATGGAACATCCAGGAAAGAAAGATGATTCAGCAAAATATCTTTGTAAACACACTACTGACAAAACTCTTGGTAAATATATCAATACTTTTTGATATTAACTATTAAGAAATTTAATATATTGAATATTTTTATAGCATTAATCTTATTTAACTAGGATTGTGTATGCTACAGAACTGAATTTTAATGGCCATGAGTCCTTGGAAAAGAATACATAGGCTCTATAATTCTTGGTGTGTAAAATGGAAGTGCTTCATGGTTAAATAGCCTGCTCTTGCATAAATTATGTCCAACAGTTTCCTGCAAAGTTAAACAGACTCTTAAATATTCCCTTCTTATGTATTTATATCAAAGAAATAAATGCATTTGTCCAAAGATAGATTTGTTCTTGAAGGTTTCTAGCAGTTTTATTTCTAAATAATAAAAAAAGTAACAACTAAAATGTTTATTGACAATTGAATGATGTGCCAGTTTAAAAGTATTATGTACCCTAGAAAAGCCATGTTTTAACCCTGATCCAATCTTGTGGGAGCAGCTGTTTCTTTTTAATCCTGATACAGTATTGAGGGTTGGAACCTTTGATTAAATTAGCTCCATGGAGATGTGAGGCACCCAATGGTGGGTGTGACCTTTTGATTAAATGGAGAGGTGACTCCATCCATTCCAGTGGGTCTTGATTAATTTTCCAGAGTATTTAAAAGGGGAAACATTTGGAGAAACCTCAGAAATGACAGAGCTGACAGAAACTTCAGAGCAAAGTTGACAGAGATGCTGACACTTAGAGAACAGAGACACAGATGCTTGGCGATGCTTGGTGCCCAGCAGACTTCAACGTGAGATGTTGAGCAAACCAGAATCTGGAGAGAGCCAAAGGAAATCAGGAGATGAAAGCCATCCCCAGAGAAGCAAAGTGAGGCACTCCTATAAGAACAGAGTCTGAAAGCAATGGAACCTAGAAGCATGGGACCAACAGATGCCATCCACATGACTTCTCAGATGACACAGGTATTCCATATCCATCAGTCGTTTCTGAATTAAGATAGCTTTCCCTTGATGCCTTAGTGTGGACATTTTTATAGGCTTAGAACTTTAAACTTGTGACTTATTAAATCCCCCTTTTTAAAAGCGGATCCAGTTCTGGTATATTGATTTCAAGCAGCTCACAAACTAAATGGATAGACAACATGTGACATAGACAGGGTGTATGGGTGGTTAGTAGAAGAATGCTCGTCTTCCATGCAGGAGACCTAGGTTGAATTCCAAGACCATGCACCACCACCCCCAAAAAAAAAATGAAACTAAAAACATATGGCATAGACATATGATGAAATACTTTTACTTAGCAATAGAAAAGAACAAGCTACTGATGCATGCAGTAGCATGGATAGTCACAAAAATATTACATTGAATGAAGGAAGAAAGTCATAGAAAGAGCAGATACTGTATGATTCCATTCTTATTAAATTCTAGAAAATGAAAAGTTAATCTGTAGTAATAGAAAGATCCATCTTTTAAATTTCTTCTTGGGTCCAGAGATGGAAAAAATTTTTCCAGTGTGGGAGTGGTTTGGTATCTTGATTTTAGTGTGATTTAAATGTTGTTTACATTTGCCAAAACTTGTTAAATTTCATATTTTAATTGGGTGCATCACATTTTAAAGTGTACCTCGATAAAATCATCTTCAAAGGATAACAATTAGAAATGATTCTATAATACATTGAATTCAAAATAAAAGAATCCTTTAATTGCTCTCTTGATAGTCAAAATTGGGAAGAGCTTTTCTTACTAAAACAGTGAAAGCAAGGTTATAAATGTAGAAGGAATGGTAGAATGAGATAATCAACATTTTCCAATTTCTAATATAATAGCCAGGCTAAGAATATCAGGATGCTGAAATCATTGGCATGAAGTTTTTGAGGAACAGGGTATTCACATGATCTCAAAGTACCACTTCACAGATAATCTACTAATTACAAAGGACAAACACATTTGTGTAATAGAGAAATCAGCTGTTCACCACATTAACCAATCAAACAGCTTCACCAATAATGGGACAAACTGTCATTTTGTGCCTCTGATGTGAAGCAAGTTGAATTATTAAAAAATCACCTATGTAATATCCTTGCTGGATATTATCAATCTGAATCTGTCTGATAATGACGAAACAATTATGAAAGTTCAGATCAAGACCTTTAACAGGACAACTTGCCTTGACTTTACAAGTGTTGTGTCATGAAGGGCAAATTAGAAAAAAAAATATCTGGGGATAGGGCTGTTGTAAATTAAAGGAGACCAAAAAGACAGTAATTAAATGCAACATATTATCCTTGATTGGATACTTGATGAAACTTCAAAGCTCTAATGGAATTTTGGGGGACACGTGAAATTTGAATTTTTACAATGTTGTATTGTATAATATTATTATATTAGTGTGAACTTTTTGGGGTGTGATTATTATTATAGAGGAGAATATTCTTCTTCTTATGAGATACATGCAAAAATATTTAGGGATGAAATATCAGCATGATGTCTGTAAATTACTCTCAAGTGGCTCAGAGACAGAACATTCAGGAGACAAGAGAGGAAAAGGGAGATTGGGAGAGAGAGCAAGAGAGCGAGATTATGGCAAAATGTTAACACTTCCTGAATCTAGGTTCTAAGTGAAGGGTGCCAGATAAACATTTTGTTTTCTGTATGTTTGAAATTTTCAAAAAAAACTTTGGGTATAAAAAGAAACACAAAGTGTTACACTATATTGCTTGTATAGTTAAATTAATGGGAATTATCACTTAATAACAATGACCTATGGGGAGTGATGAAGTAGACATGAGGTCACAGTTGAGGAGAACATTAATTCATTTGCTAATGTATTATTTCCTTAACGTAAAACTGAAAGCAAATAGAAATAGTTCATAGTGTTTAATTCTTGAGTATGGTAATAGAAGTAGGATTGTTTGTTACATTAATACTTTGTGTTTTTCTGATATATTTAAAGATTTGTTTAAAAGTATGTTTTTAGAATAATTTGTTGGAATGGAATAAAGCTAACAGGTTAAGAGCATGGTCTGAATTAATATTTTGAATTATGGTTTCCTTCCATCTCTATGCTATATTATGCATCTTAATTCATTGTATTTTGGTTTCCTTATCTGTAAAGTGTTAAAAATAGATATCCCTTAACTATACTAAGTATTACATGCAAAGTAAGGCATTCATCACTGCATGTGTCACTTATCAAGTTCTCAATAAATGATTTCTATTGTGATTATAAAAGAGAAGCAATATTTAAAAAAAAATGTAGATTTTATCCATGTCCTGATTCATTAAGCTTGTTAGGTGTATATTTGCATGAAATTAGATGTGCTGTAATTCTCAAGTGTAATTTCTTTTCAATTCAATGGACTTTTTATATAAGTATGTGAGCATTTGTGCATGCATGGATATGTGAAGTAAAATATGCATAATTTGAAGCTGAATATGGAAAGATTATATAGAAAAGAAAATATTCTTAGTAAGAAAATGATTAATTTTGTTCTTGAACCAATTAAGGGGAAGATAAGCATGTGTTTTCAGGTATAGTTAAAGATAATTTAAGGGAAAATTGGAGAAGGGTGAAAAGAAAAATGAGAGAATCCAATCAAATTGGATTAGATAGTTTAGAATTTATGTTTGTTTGTTTTCCTCTGGGTTTTTCTATCATTTGAGGTTAACTTTCTTACTTTGGTTGTAATAATTTACCCTTTAGGGGCTTAAGTCTACTTTTTCTATTACAGATTTCTAGAGAAAGGAAGTAAGTGCTATAGTGTCAATCTCAGTATAATTTCCTTTCTTCCATTTATTTTAAGTTATATTTTAGAACATTTGAAATAGAGAAAAGTTTGTTCTCCTTTATTGGAAGCACTGAGTTAGTGCTCAGTGAATAATAAATCATCATAATAAATGAGATGACTAGATTCCTTACAGTGTTACTGCATTCTGGTTTCAGCATTGTTAAAGGATGTGTATATCTTGTCCCATGTGTTACTGCAGCTAATTTAAGGAGTATCTTTCACAGGAAAAGAAAGAGGCAGTGATTTAAATAAATGTGTGAATTCTGAAGAATATATCATAAATTGTGTTCACCTTCATTAATTTCATATTTTTGTATTCTTGGAAATATAACCTCAATATACTCCATTCGTTTCCCTTTTCTTTGTCTTTTTGTTCTGTTTTGTTTCTTTTTTCCTGTAAAGCCATCAATTTTGCATCTGGGCCTCATTTTGGTTCTTTTTCCTCAATCCTATGATCAGTAGAAATAGTCAGTTCTACTCTGTTTATGAAGCCGTCTTAAAACTCTTTGATTTTTCCTAACTTATGTTACTCCTTGGTCTTTTAAAAGTTCAATTTCTGTAATAAAATCATTGCAGAATATTACAGCTGAATATAAATTGAAGGCAGAAATAATAAGGCTCTATGCCACATTGTTCTTCTTATGACATCGAAAAACAGTATCAAACATGTTTCAAATTACCCTGCTCCATTAGCTTGTCATTTAAAAGATTGTGACTAAGAAATGTGTTGATATTTCATCATTTCAGAACATTTTTTGTGTGTGTTTAGTTATCAACCTTATCAGAGCCAACAACTTTTTAAATAATAATATAAAATAAGTTTTAAAGCCTCTGTAACATAAATAAGAAATAATAACACCCACCTATATATGTAATTTAAAAAAAAAAAAACAATTCAGTGCCCTAAATCTGTGTAGGAGAAATGAAAGGAAATAAATGTCTAACAAAACAATACCTATTTCAATACACAAATATCTAGGCATGACTTAACTAGAAGGTCTGATGAAAGAGTCAGTTCTCTGCACCATTAATCTCTCGGATACAATGAAACCGACAAAGACAAATCGCTAGTGACTACATACCACAAGTAGCATTGCCAACTGGGGATATATTTTCTGAAACCATGAGACACTCTTTGGAAAGATTCAAATCAAATGTGTACAGTTCTTTCTCTATTTACACATTTCTTACATGCGTTACATTCCTGGAAAATTCAGCATGCCTAACATTCCTGGAAATTCCATTGCATATAAAATTTATGATACAAATACTTTGTGTTTATATGCAAAATGGAGTTAAGTTCCAGTGTCAGGTCATTATAAACAGGTTTTTATGTAAATAAATATTCTGGATGACAAGAGAATGCTGTTAGGATGTGAGACAATTCTTCATTATATAACGCTGTCTCATCCACACTACTCTTTCCCAGTGTCAATAAAGCCACCCAATCATTGTGATAAGAGAACAGTCCAAACAAATTATCAAAAACACACACTGGAGCCCATCTGAAAAAGCAGTTCTCAAGGGAATACTTATTCTAAAGAACCACTATAAGATCTATAAGAAAACTTTTATTGTTTCCATGATTCATAGCACTGTAATTCCATCAATCTCTTTTCTTCCCATGGTTTTCAGAAATTAAGTCACTCACATGATGGGGTCATGATGCACAAATGAAAAAACAATAATAAGACAATTGCACAACCTCTCATGAAATTTACTTGACTTTTTAAAAATCCATACTTCATTATTCTGGTATAAACAATGCCAATTGGAATGTCAACTGTCTACCTTCTTTTTAAAAAATTATAGTGTCTTCTTACCTACAAACCCTTTTCTGTATACTCTTGCCCATTTTTACTGATAGCATCTTCTGTAATATCCTCCTTTTCTGGGCTGCACAGTTAAATGAAAAACTTAAAGATATCTTCATATTCACTATCATGAGCCACAAAGCATAGTTTGCTCTGAACTCCATTATCATTGCAACTATGGGTTTTAAAATCAATTTGTGCTTCATTTCAGAGGGGATTTATGGACACTCACAGAAAGATGATAACATAGTTGTGCAGTCATCAAGGGAAGGGAGGGTTGAGGACCATTTCAGCAGACTGACAAAAGGGGCAATCACACGCAGAGAGTTAAGAGAGCAAGATTGTGAAGAGGTAGAGGTGGTGGCAAGTCTTTGCTAATTGTCAGAGGAAAAACTGAAAGTAAAAGGATTGCAAGAAATCAGATATTAGCTTGCCAAGCAACGTTTTTGATTTATGTGATATTTTCTGCTGAAAACTGTTCCCTTTTATATGTCTGCATCCTCTGGAGAGGCTAAAAATTTGCAATATTTTTAGACTGACTAATGGGAAAAAATGAGAACCAAGATTTATAATTAACAGTAGTGTAAATTATATTTATCTACTGTCTTTTTAAATGTACTAATATTTTATCTCTGGAAGGATCAATATTGAAAATCTTAGGTTGACTGTTGTGGATAAAATGCTTTATGCAGTCTTCAAAAGAGGAAATAAAACATCAAAAGTCTTCCTTCTACCAGCAGTTATTTTAGAAAAAATGTGCCTAGTTTGTACAAAAATAATTTCTCAGACAGCATAATTCATCTTATCTCCTCATACCTATGCACAGAAGCAGAACGTTAATATATTTAGACCTTTTGATTGGAGACTTAACATTTACACTGGCATAAAACATTAATACTGTCATCCAAGCATGAAAATTCCAAATTAACAGAAACCAATACTGCTATTTGGGTAATGTGGGAGTTATTGTAAGAAACAGAAGCAATTCTATAAAACATGGTAGAGCATGCCATGGAGGCATCTAGAGTCAAAATTTTCTTCATACATGGTTGGACAAGGCATTAATCCACATACCATCTCTGCTTTAAATTATATGCCCACTTTCTATGAATATGATGCTAATAGCTGATTACAGTTCCAGGTTCAGGATTAGGACTTTGTGGGTTTAAATTTGGCTTTGCTAACACTGTGGAAGTTCTTCAAACATTATGTGCCTCAGTTTCCTCATCTATATAGTGGGATAATAAAAGTGCTGCTCTCCTAGAGATGATGTGCCTGCCGCATGAAAAGCACTCCATATTTGCAAGCAATAAGTATGTTCTTTTCACATTATGAAACAGTTAGTTAAAAAGACAAAAGGATTTATGGCAATCTACAAAAATGAACATGAAGGTAAGTTTACAGGTAGAAAATAATGTGTAATTAATAATTAATTCAAATATTATTTCATTGATAGCAAATGAATGTTAATAAATTCGATATTCGTATTTTTCCCCAAAATTGATAGGCATTGTCATTTTGCTGTATTTAAGGACTGTTCTCTGTTCTTTCTTTTTATATCAATCTCAGCAGATACTTTCAGCATCAATAGATACAGGACTTTTTTTGGGAAAGTCATATACCTTATATATCATGTACATTATTTATATTCACTCTACATATTTGAAATCCACCCATCTGATTTTTTATTTGCAATTCTTTCTATCACTGTGCACTCTTGAAATGCCTTTCCTCTCAAACTTTAGTTTGCATAAATCACTCCTGAGCCAGGCATGTAGTCCTCAGGAAGGGAAGGCACTAATGAAAATTAGCATTCCAAAAGAATCTACCGCAGCTGTCATCATAAAAAGAAACTGATTAGTGGTTTGGATGGTGCTAACTCTGTAAATTATCAAACAAAATACTGCAGAAGCATCCATTTACGTATATGAAAATTACAATTTGAACATCACACTTAGAGCACATTAATCAACTTCATTCTTTGTTTTTATGGGTAATGAGGCTTTGCAGAAAGGTAAACAGCCAACTAAATAAAGTTGCTTTGGCGAAAATGGATGAAACATATTCCTACTTTTTTAAAAAATGAAATTTGCTAAGAGTGTTTAAATAAAGGAGGCGTTCCCTTGATCATTTATTTCTAGTTTTAGTTTTTAGTTGGCTTTGCTCCTGGAGGTGGCCGCTGTCGCCGCTGCTGCTGTTGCTGGTTCTCCTTCTCTTTCTCCTTCTTCTATCTTCTGTTTATTTCAGTTTTTTGCCTATTCTCCCTAAATGTAATTTGACATGTAGGACTTTTATGAAATGGTTAATGTAAATATCCCATCACCTTTTAGTTATCTAATAATAGAACCTTAATTAAAATGTTGTTTCTTAGCAGCTACTCCAACTTTAGATAATTTATGGTAGCATGGTAGCTCTAACCGTTTCCTATGGGGTGATTGTCTAATGACTCCTTCTGCTTATCTAATAATTTGTAAAACAAATCTCCTTTTGTGGGAGTTGTATTTCTAGAAAATGGAGCCAACACTTAATATGGCTCAGGATATAGTCCTGACACTATATCGTAAATATGGTTTAGAGTGACAAAACGAATATCCACATGACGAAAGATTCATTCTTTCCATATTTATTAAGTAGCTAATATGCACTAGGCACTGGAGATGTAGCAGTGGGCAAGATTTAAGTGATGAATAAATGTTTTACTATGTGGCTTTTACTTGTCTTGACCACCGTGGAAAACTCCATCGGAAAACTGAGAATCTGGCAAGTACCATGTGTCATTGAAAGTGTTAGAAAATAGAGGATTTCATTTCAAATATGAACTCCAATTTGTAATGTGCTTAACCCTTCATTTCTTTTTATCTTGGTAAATTTCCTTATAGGGGATTCCAAGACAATATTTCAGGATTTATTTCTCACGTGTCAATTGCTTGTACTTCATTACTGAAATTAGTTGAGAATCTTCTCTCCTCATTTTTATTCTGTCAAGTGTTTACAAATTTGCCTAGGCTTTATCATTATTGCCACTTGATTATTATTGTTATTTAAGTAAATTCTTCTAGATCAAATTAAATCAACTCTTTGCTTATGGATTCAAGATTTTCAAATATATACCTTCTAGTACTGCTTTAGAAAAATTCAGAAAGTCAGGAATTGACATATTAATATTTAGTCTGGAACAATATTTTTCTGGTATTTGGGATCCTATAAGATAATGTTTCTCTCCATGCAAGGTATTATAGATTACATGAGGAATATAGTAAAATTAAAGTTAACTATTCTGGAATAGCCTAAATTAGGAGAAGTTGAATTATATTGGGCTTGAGAAAGAGAAATTACATTGGTGGGAGAAAGATATTTTTGGAGAAATAAATTGATCACTGTTTAGGTGGACAGGAACATTATTTAAAATTGGGTACTGTGCCAATTTGAAAGGATTTATGTACCCTAGAAAAGCCATGTTTTAATCCTCATCAATCTTGTGGGAGCAACAATTTCTTCTAATCCCTATTCAGTACTATAGGTTGGAAACTTTATTAGGTTATCTCCATGGACATGTGACTCAATCAATAATGGATATTAAACTTGTTTAAATGGAGATGCATCTCCACCCATTCTAGGAGGGTCTTGAATAGTTTACTGGAATCCTATAAAAGAAGAAATATTTTGGAGAAAGCTTCAGAATGCTGCAGAGCGACAAAGTAGAGAGTCTACCAGTCAGTGACTTTTGGTGATGAAGAAGGAAGATGCCTCCTGGGGAGCTTCATGAAACAAGAAGTGGAAGCGAAAGCTAGCAGACTTCGCCATGTGCCTTTCCAGCCAAGAGAGAAACCTTGAACATCATCAGCCTTTTTGAACCAAGGTATCTTTCCTTGGATGCCTTAGATTGGACATTTCTATAGACTTTCTTTAATTGGCCTTAGAACTGTAAACTTGCAACTTATCAAATTCCCCTTTATGAAAGCCATTCCATTTCTGGCATATTGCATTCCAGCAGCTAGCAAACTAGAACAGGTAGCTTAAATTTTTTATGTGTGATGAGTTTTAGTTTGTTATGTACAAAATTTTTTATATAAATCACATTTTATTGTGAATTAACCCTAAGCACCATGTTTGCAGGCTCAAAAGAAAAAAAAAGTGCAGGTTAGCAATAGTTATTTTATCCTTTTAACCCTGTCTTAATTTCTTGGCTGCTAATACAGACACCATCAAATGGGTTGGATTAACAACAAGAATCTATTGCTTCAGAGTTTCAGAGGCTAAAAGACTTGCTTCCTGTCAGGGTTGGTATCTAATGGCTAGCCAGCAGTCTTGGGCTTCTGGGCTTTTCTATCACATGGAAATGCACATGGCAGGGTCTTCTTGCTTCTCTTTCAGACTCAATTGACTGCCCACTTCTGGCCACTCCCTGTGGCTTCTTTCCTGTGTCTAATTTCCTTTACTTATAAGGACTTTGGACATATTGGATTAAGGTCTACCCTGATCACTTGGGCCACACCTTAACTGAAAAAATCTAATCAAAAGGTCCTATTTATAATTGTTTTATACCTACAGGACCAAGTGTTGGGGCCTGAATAGATTTTGTTTTCCTTTTAAATATTTCTATTGAGAAATATCCATGCACACAAATATATATTATATATATATTATATATATATATATTATAAAATCAGTGGCTCACAATATCATCACATAGTTGTGTATTCTTCACCATGATCATCTTTAGAACACCTGCATCACTCCAGAATAAGAAATTGAAAGAAAAAAAAAGAACTCATACATCCCATACCTTTCACCCATCCTTCTTATTGAACCACGACATTTCAATCTACCCATTTTTTACCCTTTATCTCCCCCATTATTTATTTAGTTTTTATCCTTATTTCTTTTTTTTTAAACTCATCTATCCATACCCTGGATAAAAGGAGCATCAGACACAAGGTTTTCACAATCACACAGTTACACACTGTAAAAGCTATATATTATATAATCTTCTTCAAGAATCAAGGCTTCTGGAAGGCATCTCAACAGTTTCAGGCAGTTCCCTCCAGTCACTCCAATACACCATAAACTAAAAAGGGTTATCTATATAATGTATAAGAATAATCTCCAGGATAACCTCTTGACTGTGTTTGAAATCTTTCAGCCACTGAGATTTTATTTTGTCTCAATCTCACTCCCCCATTTTGGTCAAGAAAGCTTTCTCATTCCAATGATGCTAGGTCCTTGCTTATCCCTAGGAGTCAGGTCCCACATTGCCACTTTTACACCCCTGGGAGTCATGGCCCACTTAGGGGGTGAACATAGATTTTTGTTTGTTTGTTTTTGTAGGAGACGTGTAAATCCCCAATAAACCCATAGTGTTTTACATATGCAAAATTATCTTTAACCTGCTTATGCAGTCTGTGTTTGCACTGTACAGAGAAGAATGACTAACCTCTTTGGCTCTTGTTCTATTTGCAGGCTGCCAGGATACAATATACCAGAAACAGAATAGCTTTTAAAAGGGGGAATTTAATAAGATGCTAGTTTACAGTTCTAAGGCTGAGAAAATGTCCCAGTTAAAACAAGTCTATAGAAATGTTCAATCAAAGGCATCCATCCAGGGAATGGATGGTTCAAGAAGGCCAATGAAGTTCAGGGTTTCTCTCTCAAGTGAGAAGACGTAAAGCAAACACAGTCAGGGCTTCTCTCTCACTGGAAGGGCACATGGTGAACACAGCATCATCTGCTAGCTTTCTCTCCTGGCTTCCAGTTTCATGAAGCTCCCTGGGAGGTGTTTTCCTCTCTTCATCTCCAAAGGTCACTGGCTCATGGACTCTCTGCTTCATGGTGCTGCAGCATTCTCTGCTCTCTCCAAATCTCTCATTCTCCAAAATGTTTCCTCTTTTATAGGACTCCAGTAAATGAATCAAGACCCACCCAAATGGGTGGAGACATATCTCTCCTAATCCAGTTTAAAAACCACTCTTTACTGGGATACATCTCCAAGGAGATGATCCAATTACAGACTTAAACATACAGTATTGAATATGGATTATTCTGCCATTACAAAATGGAATTTTGATTAAAACATGGCTTTTCTAGGGTTCATACATCCTTTTAAACCAGCACATTCCACCCTCTGTACCCTAAAAAAGACATATTTTCCCCATAGACAAGATACATTAAATTCATAACAATATCAGAAAACTCTGAAGCATTTCAGTAACAATCAAATGCAATACAGATTAAAAACAATACAAAGTCTCATCAAAGTTAGGTACAAGCATGTTCTGTGCTCAGGCAATTTCTCCTCTATCTCTGGACCTTTGAAAACTCATAACAAGTTATTTGCTGTCAACATACAAAGGAGGAACAGTCATGGGATACATATACCCATTTCCATAGGGAGGAAGGAACACAGGGGTCACTGGACGTTTTGAAAACCTATAGGGCAAAGTCCATTAGATTGCGAAGTCTGAGAGTTATTTATCTTCAGGGCTTCTGAAAGCAGCAGTCCCACCCTTTCCAAAGGCCTATACAGAGGCCTGTCTCTCTCCAAATTCAGCCTTGGGGAATATTGGGGAGACCACCTTTGTCTCAGCTTCACCCTCTCCAAACATGGGGGCTGCACCCACGCTCTCTGCCATCTTCAGGGCACATACTCAACCCCTCCATGTGGTGGCAGCCAGGCTCTCCCCAAACCCCAAGGAATGTGCTTCACTCTCTCCAAGGCCTGAGGCAGCACGACTCTTCCACTGCAACGATGTGGAAGGCCCATCCTCTACCTATGGGACAAACTCACCCTCTCCATGGGCTTGGGTGGGTCTGCTCTCCTGGCCCGAGGCTTCTTGACTTCATACCTTAGCCTCCATGGTTTTGCCTCTGAAGTTATTTTTCCTCCAATGTGTCCCTTCTCTGAACCCCCCAGTCCAGATAGGCAGCAGGTCTGTTTATACAGGTCCCACAGCACTCTCGTTGGCTTTCTATGCAGTAGCATTGAATCATACCCCTCAGACATAAGGGGCTTCCACAAATCTTTCCTGGATAACTCCCTGTCCGATCCTGGCTTTCTCTGAAATGGCTGGCTGTTTCCACATTTGGTTAAATCCTCACACAGTGCATTATTCTCTGGGGTCTCCATTTCTGGAGGCCCAGAATATTCCAGAACTTCAATTTCTAGTTTCTTTGTACCCAAGAGTTCAGCTTTCACTTATCTCTCTCCTGTCGTATTTCAGTATAAGTGGTAAGGAGAAACCAGGCTACACCTTCCACATTTAATTTGGAGATCTCTTCTGCTAAATATCCAAGTTCATGGCTTTTAAAATCTGCCTTCCAGCCAAAACCACTAGTCAATTTTTCCAGATTATCTGCCATTTTAAAACAAGGCTCATCTTCCTTCCAGTTTATAATAGCACACGCCTCATCTCTGTCTAAGGCTTTATCAGAAGTGTCTTTAAAGTCCACATTTCTACCAACAGTCTCTTCAAAGCATTCTGGGCCTTCTCTATCAAGCTTCTCACAACTCCTCCAGAATCTTCCCCTTATTCATTTAAAAAACCATTCCAACATGTTTGGTATTTGCAAACCTCAGCAACGCCCGACTCCTGGTACCAAAATCTGTTCTAGTTTACTGGCTGCCAAGATGCAATATACCAGAAACAGAATAGCTTTAAAAAGGGGGAATTTAATAAGTTGCTAGTTTACAGTTCTAAGGCTGAGAAAATGTCCCAATTAAAACAAGTCTATAGAAATGTCCAATAAAAAGCATCCATCCAGGGAAAGATACCTTGGTTCAAAAAGGCCAATGAAGTTCAAGGTTTCTCTCTCAAGTGAGAAGGCACATGGTGAACAGTCAGGGTTTCTCTCTCAGCTGGAAGGCACATGGCGAACATGGCATCATCTGCGAGCTTTCTCTCCTGGCTTCCAGCTTCATGAAGCTCCCTGGGAGGCATTTTCCTTCTTCATCTCCAAACGTTGCTGGCTCATGGACTCTCTGCTTCATGGTGCTACAGCATTCTCTGCTATCTCCAAATCTCTCATTCTCCAAAATGTTTCCTCTTTTATAGGACTCCAGTAAACCAATCACAACCCACCCAAATGGGTGGAGACATATCTCTCCTAATCCAATTTAACAACCACTGTTGATTGGGCTACATCTCCAGGGAGATGATCTAATTACAGATTTAAACATACAGTATTGAATATGGATTATTCTGCCATTAAAAAATGCAATTTTGATTAAAACATGGCTTTTCTAGGATTCATGCATCCTTTCAAACCAGCACAGCTGTTCTATATCTGTTTTGCTAATATATATATATCCTTGGAAAGGTCTGTGTAAATAGGAAGCTTCTAAAACAATCTGACTTACTAGCATTAACTCCTGCCTATTAAAAAAAATTCTTTGAAGAGTTTCTGTTCTTAAAATGATTTGAAAATACTTTGGTCTGTCACATAATTAATCAATGATGATTTAGTCAGCAACTTCTATGGTATAGACTGTCTCTAACTTGACTTTCTCAAATTATAACTTTCCATGTCAGAATGAACAGATGCCTTGGTAGAGGTTCCTTCCATGGTCAACATTATTCCTACATTTTTACCCAGTTTAAAGACTTTCATAAAATCATTTTCTTATGAAGCTTGGCTTAATGATACACTCTACCAAAAATATCATTCCTCCTGCCCTGTATATATTTATTTAATAATCCCTTTATGTCATTGCTATCACATACACGTTATTTCTTTTATATTTCTAGTGTTAAGAGTTAATGATAATGTGGTAATTAGAAACCAAAAGACTTTAAGAAATAGTGTCCATAGAGCGTGAGAACACAGGAGACAGGTAGTTAATGAGAAGACAACATGGGCTCCGTGGCTTTCACTGGTTCTGACTGTCTTCCTTTAGTGGCTATGGACTATCAAATACAGAAAATTGAAAATAAAATTTGCCTTCGTATAATCACTGAAAGCCTTACAAACCAATTTTGGGCCTGAATCACAAGCGCATAGTTGTTACTGTTTGGTGTGTGCTTTTTATCTTAATGGTGACAATCATTTCCTGAAGCTCTTTGAAGAGTTTTCATCTCCACTATCCTCATCCATAGAGATATACTGTGCCTTCAAAAAATATATTTTCAAAATTTAAGATATTTCAAGTTAACCTCTGGCAATTTGAATGCAAATTATATGTCAGGAGTTCAGGTAATCTACGGAATATGTTGAATCATTTCTGCTTTAAAATGCTTTGTTTCAAGTGGCCTTTTTACCCACCCCACCCCCAGACATTTATAACTTTCTTCTTTTTTTATCTCTATTTCAGCTCCTCAGGTATTTGCTTACCTGTTTGTTTTCCTGGTAAGATGGTTCATGTCATGTATCAACTTTGCTAGGTTATGGTATTCAGTTGATTCCTCAGGCAGCAGCCTGCTTGTTTCTGTAAGGGTATAGATAAGATCTGCATCTATAACAGTTGGTTGCATTTACAATCAACAAAGGAGATTCCCCTCAGCCACAGTAGGGAGCCTTGCATCCAATCAGTAGGAGTTATTAAAAGCTGGAACTGAGGATGTCAGGGATCAGAAAAAGAATTTATGCCTTAACTTCAGCATTGGCTGTTACCTGGGGAATTCCAACTTACCCTGGGGAATTCCAACTAAAGGTTAGCATTTGGAGTTTCTAGCTTATAACCTACCCTATGGTATTTGAACTTACCAGTCCCACAGTCATGCGAGTGAATTCATAACATATACATATATATATATATATATATATATATATATATATATATATATATATATATACATATGCACATATCTTTCTGGTTCTGTTTCTTTGGGGAATCCTGACTAATACAGCTGATTTACCTGCTTCTCTATTTTAGTACAAAAGATGATGTATTCAGCAATTTGGTCTAAATTAGACTACAATAACAAGCAAACCCTAAATCTCCATAACCAACAGCAATTTCTGAAGCATATTTTATGTTCTTTATAGGCATTCTGTTTCACAATACCTTCATTTGGGGACCGAGGCTAAAAACACATCCTCTATCTGGGACATTGTAAATCTCGAGAAAGAAGGAAACAAAAACATGGTAAATCCATGTGACGGCTCCTCAAACATTGGCAAAAGTGGCTCTCATTACTTCTGTACACATTTATTGGCCAAGACAAGTCAACTGGAGAGGGCTGATGTTAATAGGAAATAAAATATCTACAAGGGAAAGCAAGTAAATAATTAGGACAATGATGCAAATTGCCACAAAGGAATTTAGAAGAAGTGACAAAGAAACAAAGAAGGGAAACACAATAGTCTTAAACCTATGTGAGAGAAGGAATTGGGAGAATCTTAGTGGAACTGGGATAGTGTTAAATGAAACTTCCGAGGATCTCTTTCTGACAGAGGGTAATTCCATGGCTTCTTAGATTTCTTGATAGTAGTGATATGACTGGGGTTAAGCAACTTGGACTTGGGTTTTCTTTATCTCAATCAGCTGCTTATATCTTCTACTAGCTGGAGAGAAACACAGAGCACCTTCTTTTCTTAGCATGGGTTCAGTAGGTGTCTTGGTTTTCTTTTTTTACAAGGTGTAAAACATCTGATGTTTCTTTCACTGACATCCTAACTCATTTATGTAATGGATTGTGACTGATTCAAAACATACTTGCTGCCAATTATTCAGAACTTTCATCATTGGATATAAGGCTTATTCCAATGGCAGCGTTAAAGGTCATGCTGCACGGGCCATGGTGTCTCAGCAGGAAGAGTTCTTACCTGCCATACTGGAGACCCAGATTCAATTCCGGTGCTTGCCTATGCCAAAACAACAACAAAAAAGAATTACAAGTTCACGTTGTACCACCAAGCTAACTCTAACTCACAATTCACATCAAAAAAAAAAAAAACTTCTTGGGCTAAGAATTCTTTTTATCACTCATAAGTTAAGTCAACTAAAGCAGATCTCCTTGTATCTTCCCTGCTGAAATATGTCTCTGCAGGTGATCTCCCTTTGAACTCCAATGCACCTGCTTCAAGGAACTCCTCCGTGTCTACTGAGAGTGGCTCCAGGTTGAAGCCTGAACTTAAGATGTGTTTGTTGTCATTGCCACTTATCGGATTTTAACAAATTAACTCTGCAGGAGAGATAACTTTTTTAAGTTTAATGTTATTGCAAAGCACCTTGAGATACCACAGCATGACAAGATGCCATAAAAGTTACTGTGGGTACCGCCTCCACCCTCTCTTGGAGTTGGGCACCCTGGTGGTTTAGACAAAGGCAATGGTTGTTCAAATGGAAACTTGATACTAAAAGTCATGGGGAGACGAAAGACTGAATTCTAATTTGATGTTTCCAGTCTGTTAGAAACATAACGAAAATGGGAGAATCATTTATAATTCCTACAGATCCTTGCAGTAGAACAGAAACTACTGAAATGTGGAATAAATTCCTGGAACAAGAGTTTAATGACATTGTTATTTCCATGGCATGACGCCCATTAAAAAGCAAAACAAAACACTATGGTATACTATTTTTAGCTAACATTCAAAATTTACATTTTAGAATCTACTTTCACATAAATTATTTAAAAATCTCCCATAACTACATTGTAAGAGCTAGTATCACTTTATAATACAAACGAAATAAAACTAGGCTCTTAAAAGTGAAGAACATTATCTAAGTATGTAGAAATGGAATATAAAGCAGTAGTGGGATTCAAACTCAGGTATCCCTTTAAAGTATGTGGCTTGAATGAATTATTTTAAAAACTTATGTTGTATAATTCTTATAACAAGTGGATGGTCTGAGACAAATTCTATGTCTGTAAAAATTGCTCTAATTCATGTCTTGTTTAAAATAGTTATTTGGGACAGCTCAAAACAGAAATTAAATTGTAACAAATGTATATTACATGTTACTCTGGTTTATAAAAGGAAATATATATCTAAGCACTCAAAGAATGTATGCAATGTTGGTAAAATTGTTTTGTATTATGATATATTTAGAAAAGACATAAGATTTCCTATATGGGTATACATTTATGAGTGCTGTTAAAATAACAAGTCCTTTTGGATTATAGTTGTGTTTTGGGAAAACAAACACGCAACCCATTACTTCCTGTGTGTATATAAAATGAAATGAGACATGGCCAGAGTACTCACCTTTCCTCTATTTAGAAATGGGAATATTTTCCTTAAAAGTTTGAGTGCCTCAGGGATAGTTGGGTGTGAAGTACTTGGTGATGGAACATTGTGAGCCATTCATCTGTGGAATCATTGATTTGTTTATTCATTCACTTAACATACTTAACCCAAGTTAAGTATGCCTACTATGTTAAGTGCTTTGTGATAGGCTTTTGAGTACAGAAAAATCTCTGCCTTAATGGAATTTAGAGTGTGGGTTGGTAAATATTTAACTATTAATCAAATGAGTATATCTATAAATCCACACTTTCAAAGATACAGAGTAAAAGAAACAAATAAACAACAAGTAGGCCAAAAGGTCTGGAAAGAGATGAATAAAAAAACAGTGATTTAATGGAGAATAATGGATGGGGGTTGCTCGTTTGTCCACAGATACTCTTGTTTAGAAGATGGTATTTAATTTGAGCTTTGAAGAATGAGAAGAGCAAGCCATATGAAGGAAAAGAGGGAAGGGCAGAGAAAATAGCATCTGCAAAAATCCTAAGCATGAAAGAACTTGACATGGAGTGGAACAAGAAAGAAAAAGAGTGAGTCTGGGGTACAGTATGTAAAAGAGAGAGTGGCACCAGATCTGTAGAAACAAGCAGGGAATCAGATTATGTATGAAATTGTAGACCATGGAAAGTATTTGGGGTTTGATTATATGTTTCATGAAAATATAGCATCACAACATTGTGAGCATAACTAACAACACTGAATTATATGTTTGAATGTCATTAAAAGGGGAAACTTTAAGCTGTGTATATGTTGAGTAAAAATTAGAAGAAAAAAGCATTAGGACTGTATAACACAAACAGTGAACCCTAAAGTAAACCATGGATGATAATTAATAAAGTACAATTATAATAAATTTCATCATCAATTGTGACAAATGCACCACACAATTGCAAGGTCTTAATAATGTGGGTGAAGTGAGGTAGATCGACATTCTGTATTATCTGCATGATTTTTCTGTAAACTTACAACTTCTCTAATAAAATATAATAATTGACCTAAAAATATATCAAAAAAAAAAAAACACTGAAGGGAAATTAAGGAGAGCTTTACAAACACACCAACAAATAAATAAATAAAAATCAATCAACCAACCAACCTCTGATTGTTGGTAAATAGAGAATGGATTATGTGTTGTAAAGACAGGAGTGACTAGTCAAGAAATGAAGTAGGGAGAACAGGTAAGAGATTATTAAAATAGTGCAGATGAGAAATGATGGATGATTGAATCAAAATGGTGGAAGTTTAGGTGCACAGAAGTGAACAGATTTTATATCGGGTCATTATCTTCAGGAAATTCAAAATCTGAAATAAGAGAGCAATAACCTTTCCCTAATCCATGTGATTTCTGTTTGAAAAGGTCTTAAGATGTACAGGGATAACCAGATAAAAGGAGAAATTAAGCAATGTTAGGAAAAACTGTAATTACAAGTTGAGTTGGGCATAATGTAAAAGGATATAACACGGTATGAGGTACTCAGTTTATGAGATAATGTGCAGATAAATGCAAAAATTATTTAAAAAATTGAGAAAATTTAAAGGATTAGGGAAGGGATCTAATGAGAATATTTTCTTAGCATGTGAGTTGAATTGTCATTCAAGAAGCAAAGTTGTATTTTTAATACTGAAGAAGGAAAAGAATCTTGAGTACTTAAAACCCTGGGACAGGAGTGACAACGTAGGTAAAGTGTAGGCAGAGGCTAAGATAGAACAGATGTGAAAACCAACAGAGTATAGCTAACTAGAAAATGGTTTCTAGATGGAATTTTAGCTAGCTGGAGTATAGTTTGAGAAAGGAGTCAATGAATCTATTTAAACATGGTAATAAGTCAGAAGTGAATATAGCTAGAATATCTATGATAACATTTTGTGGACAACTATTCAAGAGAAAAATGGATCATTTGATTGGAGGAAATAAAGATTTAAATGTCATACTAAAACCAAAATCAGAATGCATAGTCTTTCCTTTTGTAATCTGGACCAGTAGGAATGTCTTTTTGCTCTCTAATTTGATTGCTCTAGGTTTAAACATTCATCATCTTAGAGTCATTAAAGGTTTCACATGGATGTACATGTTAATCTGCTGCTCTTGGAATTGAAGCTTCATAATGCAATCACTTTCCCATTAATTTTCTGAATAATGTGAATTCTTACTATATGAGCAGTTAGGTTGTGCACATAGCATGTGCATTAGGCTGTTGGATGTTTTTATTAAGAATTTAAATAAAAAATAAAAATAAATAATTTGCGCATAGACAAAATAATTCCTTATAGATATTTAAAATGTGCAGCTTGAATTAAATATAGATAGATAGATAGATAGATAGATAGATAGATAGATAAAAAGATAAAACTGCCTTTAAAAGAGTTAAGTACTATAATGTATATATTTATATTCATGAATAATGATTTCTGAAGGTCAATGGTTGGTTTAATTTCTACTCTTCAAAATCTGAGAACACTACCACAACATCATCCTGTTAGAGAAAAAATCTCTATTTATAGAGAGAAGGCGAGAAAAGAGAGACTATATATATATTCAATGATTAGGCACAAGTTGTGGGAAATTTTTCCATATAATATTCTTAGGTATACTCATACAATAATAGCTACACAGACACTTTTTGTCAATAGAATGTTAAGAGGCCAGTACTATCTAAGAGCTTTTCGTGGGTTGAAATGCCAAATAAATGATTATGTCAACAAGAAGTCAATTTAATTTCGCCATTCAAAAGATAATAAATACAACATGCTCATTTTGTTCATCTTCATGACTAAATTAGCCACTCAGCACTTCAAAGCTCTTTTCTATCATTTTCTAAAAGCCTGCAATATGCCCAGCTCAGGACAATTGTAAGCTAAAGGATCTAACTTAATGATATTAAGAAATTTTAAGTGGAGACCTAATGAACGGCTAGACTTAACCAGATAAAAAGGAGTTGTGGGAGGTTTCTTAGCAAAGAGAACAGAATACCTAATAAGGCCTCCAAAGCAAGTTGGTAGTATATTCAGAAATAGAAGAAATTTCAAATATTTCAATATGTTTCCATTCTATAGTCCAGGGAGATGCCAAGTCTAATGGAGCAGCCTGTCTGTATGCACCTTGAGCCCAAAACCTGGAGCAAGTAGCCCAGCTTCTTATCAGGGCAGGAACTCTGTGCAAATGTTGCTTGAAATATGCTTTTTGCTCAGAGCAGAGCCCCCACCCATTGGGATATAAATACTCTTGGGAAGTATAGGTGCCCCTCTTCTTGGATGTGAAGTGGGTGGGCGAACTGCCATCCACCAACACTGACCCAAGCAGCTTGGCCTCCCTGGGAGCCTGACCATCATGAGATCGCTTCCCCTGCTCTTTTGATCCCTTTGTGCCATAGAAATAGTAAAGCAGTCATTTGCTAAAAGTCTTTGTTGTGCCTGAGATTATGGCCCCCTGGTGCACTGCATAGCAACTCACTCCACAGGCTACTGTAGTTGAGAGACAATGATGAGACTCAGATTAGGATAATGGTAGTAGAAATAGAAAATTATACGGATTTGGGAAATATTCATTTGTTAGCATAGAAAGAAGTGGTGATCTGTTGGTTTGTGGAATAAATTAAGTGAAAAGTTGGAACCAAGTGTGTGCCTAGGTTTCTGGCTTGGATATTGGAACATTAGAAGATAGGAGAGGAATAGAGGAAGACATGATGAGTGCAACTTAAAAAAATTAAAATTTACTTATTTCTTTTGAAATCACAAGCTACGTGAAGGAATTAGTCTGCTTGTTAGTTGTTAACTGTTTTCTTTCTAGTGCCCCAGATAAAAAATGGACTTTCTAGTTCATGTGGATTCAAGTTACCATCTGCTGAATCCTAATTCAGCCTCAGGACTAGGAATTTCCGTTAGTATTTCTTATGAGCAGGTCTACCAGGAACAAGTTCTCTCAGTTTTATTTATGTGGGGATGTCTTTACTTTGTCTGCATTTTTGAAGGATAAATTTGATGGATGTAGAATAATTTCTTGACAGCTTGCTGTTTTCCACCGCTTTGAGCATGCCTTTCCACTCCCTTTTGGCTCTGTATTTAATCATATTTTTGCTCCACGTACAAGCTGAGTTGTTTCTCTCTCTGTGTTTTCAAGATTTTCTCTTTGTCTTTGTTCTTAAAAAGTTTGGCTATGGTATGTGAAGATGTGGATACCTTTATGTTTATTCTATTTTTAATTCATTGAACTTATCAGATGTGTAGTGCAATATTATTTCATCCAATATGGGACACTTTGGGCCATTATTACCTCAAATAATTTTTTTTTCTCCTCTCTCTCTCCTGGTCTTCTGATACCCCATTGTGTGCATGTTGATATGTTTTATGGTGTCTCATGTGTCTTAGTAATATTGTTCATTTATAGTTTGTTTTTATTCTGTTTATTAGTTCTATAAGATCTGTTGATTTATGAAGTTTACCTATTCATTCTTCTGCCAGCTCACATTTTCTGTTGAATTTTTATTTCAATTTTTGTCTATTTCAATACTAGAATTTTCATTTTTTTAAATAATTTCCACCTGCTTATTGAAATTCTCTATGTAATGAGCCCTTGTGGTCCTACTTTCTTTAATTTTTAAACACTGCCTCCTTTAGGTTTTTTTTTTTTTTTGACATATTTGCAATATCAGCTTTGAGGTTATTTTCTGCTAAGTCTAAGCTTTTGGGCCTTGCATACACAATCTCTATGATTCTTATTTTTTTCATGGGCAGGCACCAGGAATCAAATCTGGGTCTCCAGCATGGCAGATGAGAATTCTGCCTGCTGAGCCACCACAATCCACCCTCTATGACTCCTTTTATTCTTAAATATTGGTCACACTTTCTTGTTTCTTTGCCTGCCTGATTTTTTGTTGTTGAAAACTGAATATTTTAGATAATGTATTGTGGCAAATCTGGGTACTGATTTTCCTTATAGTGGTTAGAGTTGATGCTATTGTTTTTGTGTTTAGTGACTTGCTTGGACTAATGTCATGAAGTCTGTCTCCATGTGCAGCTCTGCTATCTCTGTACTTTTTTTTTTTTTTAATTTCGCTCCCTAGGTTATCACCCCTATCTTAGCATAGCTTACTGGTAGACCAATCATTGGTCAAAAGTTGTGTTCAAGCACATTGAGTTAGTGAAGCTTCCACTCTTTGCTAATAGACTTTTGTTTAGGTTGAGGAACATTCAGGCAGGTTATAGTTGTGCCTCAAGTTTTCATCCAAACTCTCTCATGTCTGTTTAATGCCAATCAAACCCTCACCTGTCCTTTGGCCAGTTGTATGAGGATGCCAAGAGCATTCTCCAATCTCTGAGCATGTGCACCTCATTGAGCATGTGAACATTCTTCAGAACTGTCAGGCGCATGTGGGAGCTTACAAAGACGTCCACTATGGTTACCTCCTTCCCCAGATCTCCCTGTAAATTCCTAGCTAGAATGCCAATCAATCTCTTGCCCAAAACAGGATGACGAATTCAGGCTGGTTCATTATCTTTCTTCATTTTTTTGACATTGAGATCATACCTATTTGCATATTACTCAGTGGTGAAAGTGAGAGAATTTCCTGCCTCCTAGTCTCCTCTAGCAATGAAAATGCTCCTTGCACACTGGGATAGATGTGGAAGTAGCCTAGGCTGAAAGGTCACAGACTTCCAGTGTTCTTACATGAGATTAAATATTTTTTCTTTAGTAAACATTTCTCAATTTGTTGCACACTTTTAGGTGCTTTTCAGTGTCCTCAATGGCTGTTTTTGACAATTTTGCTGAGTTTTATTGTTTCTTTTCTGAAAAGAGAATTCATCAAGCTCTGCACTTAGCCATCCTTGAAGTTGAGAAGTACAGATTTTTAAATGACTTTGAGGTGCTCTTGTAACACTAAAAATACAAATCCAGTTTGAGATGGATATAGGGCTATTATTAATCCTATAATGATAGGATTAATTATATTAATAATTATATTATATTAATAGGATATGGGGTGGGTTAGAGGAAAAGTTTTAGTACTGTCTAAAATAAGAAAAGTTGAAGGCATAACTAAGTAAGAACCCTGAGGAACACCAACATGTATGGGGTGAATTGAGAAAAAGATGTCTACAAAAGGATTGAAAGGGAAGGAGCAGAATGTTAGAAGTAAATTCAAGAGTGAGTGTAGTAACCAAGAGAAGATAGAGTGCTGAGATTGTCAGAAAAATTAACAGTTTCAAATACTGTGGAGTTGTCCCTTATTGTGTTGCCTTAGCTACCCCTACAGCTGTCAAAAAAAAAAAAAAAAAAGAATACTGTGGAGTTGTCAACCAATGAAATAAAAATATAAATACCTTAGAATTACTATAGACCCTACAGTTTTGGGTGGGGTTGACAGAATGAACAGTTGAATAAATGAGTTGAGGAAGTGCAAACAAAATGGTAGCAACTTTTAGTGAAATATAGAGACAGAAGAAAGGAGAGATTTAGGCCTGGAAGGGGATATAGGGTCAAAAGGAGATTGTGGATCAGTTTATTTTTTAGACTGGAGAGAAGGAAGCTTGCTGACCCTGATGAAAAGGAAAAACTACAGGATTGAGATTAATTACATGAAAGAGAGATTTCAGCTTCCCTTGTTTCTAGCTCAAAGCATCATTGACCTCTTTAATCCTATTACTTTTTTTTCAGTGAAATAAATGTCTTTATACCCTACAGAGTCACCAAACCACTATGCTTGTGATCCAATCCATTTCCATGCTTTAATAGCACTTGCTCCATAAACTGCCTCCCTGCTCCCTGCATTATATCTTTATTTCTCCCACCTCCTGCTGTGTTGTTTGGCTGATGGTGCCACCACTTAAGGAAAAAACAAAATTTTATTTCCTCTCCAAAATGTAATGAATAAGTCTAAATTCCAGGGACATCCATGCATTTGCCTCTCTATTATCACATCTCACTATTTTTCTGCTACAAGTTTTTCAACTCCACTGAGATAACTCTAAAACTGGTTAAATTGGATTATTTACCACCATTAAATAGCTTCCTTCACCTGGCACAGATGGGTTTTTTCTCCTATTTCTTCCATTTCTCTTGATTACAACTTATTTGTTCAAGGTCTACTTCAGATATGCTCTTCCTTATGAAGTCTTCAAAGAACACTCTCTTTCTTTCCCCTGACAAAGCTTGAAGTCATCCTTACATTTTCTGAAATTTTTCATTGAGTTGACTATCCAGCATTCACTTTTATTCTTTTTACTTCATTCTTCGTTGACAGTTTTTGGCATTCATACCTTTCTCCATTGCTGCCATATAATTCATATAGAGATGAGAAACAAAATAGTCAACCTGGTTTTCCTTACAACATTCATGTCACAAAACATATACATCAAATATACTAATAACTCTTTGCTAACGAGTGAATACATATGCAATACAGAATAAAAATGACTGTAACCATCTGATATTAGAGCAATGCAATAAAAGCTTGGAGGGATATGTGAGTTAAGTACATATTATTGAATAAATAAATAAAATCCTTGGAATATATATTTAGTCAACATAGTGTTTTCTAGACCCCAGTGAATCTGAATTGTGAGGGTGCAAATTTTTCACACCTTCTAATCTACCAAATGTCATCTTTGCTTTCTCATTCAGGTATAATCACAATTAGTAACAAAATCAACAACCTAATCTACAGTTTTTCCTATGATTACATGTAGCTTTCTTAGTCTCTTACTTTTCAGTTGTTATAATAAAATTCAACATTTAACTCTCTCAAAACCAAGAAAGCAGCCAAAAATATTATTAAAATCTTTGACCGTAGATTGAATGAATGTCCAATATAATTTCTGACTTATGATTCTACCTAATATGAAAAGAATGAAGCTAGTATCTATATGTGCTTACAAATAACTTATAGAGGTTGGAAGTTTATTACAGTATTCCTTTATTTAGAAACAATTAGGGTATAAATTGAATATAGCACTTAATTAAAAGGGAAATTCTCCAAACATGGTCGATAAAATGGGTTCAAGTGATTATGATGATGATGATGGGAAAAGAAAAAAAGGCACCTCTGAGCAATCAAACCACTATTTGATGTAGCTACAATATCAGGCATTAATTTGATTTTTATTAAGAAAAATATTATTATCTAAATTTTACAAATCCTTTTACAATCATTGATGGTAATTTCATGATAACAGCTAAACCTAATTGTCTTTTTATTTTCTCTAATTTTCCCATTTGAAGAAAATAATATTCTTTTCAACCTACACATAAGATATTAAAGCAGAAATGGTTTTACCATTTTTTAAATCTAAATATTTTATTATTTTCTTTGTGTTATAAGAAAGTAAATCAGTTTATTATACTTAGATGAAAGAACACTGGATTCATATTTGTAACCAACAAGATTCATATTCACCTACTAATGGATTCATATTCATCAACAACTATCTATGTAATCTTGGCTAAAATATTTAACATGATTAAGCTCTGATTTCCCCATTTACGACAAGGAGGATTATCACCCAACCCATCTAGAAGGCTTTAGTACAAAAATTAGGAAAAGTCTGATAAGGCACTTTTTAACTAAATAATATGCCTGGTTATTTAGTTTTATTGTAGGATTATGTACCCTAGAAAAGCCATGTTTTAATCCTGATCCATTTTGTGGAGGCAGCCTTTTCTTGTAATCCCTATTCAGTACTGCAGGTTGGAAACTTGATTAGATTATCTCCAAGGGGAGGTGACACAGCCAATTGTGGGTATTAACCTTTAATTAGAGGGAGATGTGACTCCACCCATTCCAGGTGGGTCTTGATTAGTTTACT